>JAANDH010001045.1:0-89319 GCA_011799765.1 Nymphaea thermarum
AACCAACCAATCAACTTGCTTGTTTTGTAACCAGCAAGAACCCTAGGTGTGAAACCCTAGTTTGGCGGAAGAGAGGAGAAGGGAACCCTAGGCGTGAAACCCTAGATCACACAGCCCTAGGACTATTGCTCTGATACCATGTTGAATATTGGATGAAGAAGGGGACGAGAGAGAGAGAGAGAGAGAGAGAGAGAGAGAGGAGAACACTTTCTTGCTTCTTCACGTGACCCCTAATCTCATATTAAAAGAGATTAGGGTTGGTAACTTACCAATTACAAAATCAGTCCACTAAATATAAGAAAATATTTAAAGAGCTGCTATTCAACTTTCTAATATTGCAGAAACACTCTTTAACAATGTAGACTTGCCAAACCAGATGTCACCAGCCATGGAGGATGGCCAGAATGCGTTGGAAATGCTGGCCACATGCGAACTGCGTAATGGAAACCCACTACACTACACTACTATGAGTATGCTTATTATGTTTTATAGTGTGCAAAGTATTAACTAATAAAAATGCCTGCAGTGGATTAGACTCATGATTAAGTCAACTAATGCTTCCTGAAATTCATGCCATAATGGTAAACTGAACATAAAAAATTTAAACAGCCAAGATGCCTACCAGCAAACTTTACCTGGTTTCACATTGAGATCTAATATCTAACCCCTATGCGATAACTCCAGAGCATTACAATTATGAATCAATCATTAATTTCATATTTATATGCTGGAGGATAAGACTTATAATAAAGACCACAGATCATGAAGTAGAACCACCAAAACTTGAAAGAAAATCTATACTACAGACAACATGTCCAGCCGGCAACTGTGCTATGTGCTGGTAATGACCTCAAGCAACAAAATAAGATAAAATGAACAAAAACAAAATCAGCAAACCGAACCTATTCTGACTTAAACTCAATGAGAATAGCACCTAGGCCACCTCTAGACACAGGAGGACACCATCAAAACCAAATCTCAACAGAAAATTAATGTAAGAAGTGGAGAGTTAGCAGATTAGCCGTTGGCTACTCTTTCTTTTAATTAGTTATTAGTGAATACATGTAATATATATCAAAACATATATTGGTACACCATCATATACATATATTACTATTACAACCCGGCCCCCTCCCACACTAGACTCAAGCTTCCAGTTTGACAGATCCGAACCGACCTAATAGCAGCTTCGGTTCCTTCCCCAGAACTAGAGCACTTATCCACTTAGCGGGCTTCACACTCCAACCTTCCTTCAGTTAGACACATCTGGAATGTGAGACACTAGGTTTGAATATACAATGTTTACACCTCCGAAATTTGAGGGAAGGTTTGACTAAATTTATTCTATACTTTCCATGCTAAGCAGTCATATGGTATAGACACCAATAGTAAGCAGATGAAGCTCAGAGCACAAATTAAGGGGAAAATGTGATCTGAATCAGCATTGATAAGGAAAGGAATAATTAACACAAAGAAGGATAATTGCTTATCCAATAAATGGAACACCTTTTCCCCCTTTTTTTCTTTTTGGGCATCACATTAGTCTGAGTTTGTTGTCCAGTTTGGCTGATTTGATCCAGTGCTGATTTTCAGTAGCTTGAATGCTGGTTATAAAAAGCTTTTCAGCAAAATGGATGTACCAATGGATTTTCAGCAGTTCTTGGTGCTGATTATGAAAGAAAATCCTACACTTTGGGCGCCAAATGGTGTATATGTCAGACATTAAAAACAGATGGGAACAGATTGAAGTGTGGAGAGAGACTGCAAAAAACAGCATTGAGTGCAAGAGGCTCAAACTGAAACTAGAACAGGTAAAAAACTGAAACGGATAGATGAAATACGATGAGAAACTAGGAGATCTAAGATACTCCAATTATGTTTCAGTCAAGAAGGTCAATATGCAGAAAATTTGGGTTGTGTTCTGAGAGAAGCCGAATTTCTTTTAGAAATCAGGTAGGATAAAAGATGAAAGAAAAGAAGTTTTTAAGAGGGATGTGATTCAAGGAAAAAATATATGAAAAGATTGAGGAGAATAAAGCTTGGAGATCAGATGTGAATCTTGTTCGGCCTTACTTATGAGAACAACTGCAGCCCTAAGTTCAGCCTAGCTCTGATAGAACATCAGAATTTGAAAATACTCACCATAATATTCTGCAGTAAAAAGATCAAGGAAGATGATGTTGGGGTGTCAATGGGTTTTCTCCTCAATGATAAAGATGTGAATCCTAATACCTGTACTTATATGCAGTGGATGAAAAATACCTGAAATGAAGCAGACATTTGACAAATATATGCAACATAAACTGCCAATAATCTAGCATGAACTGGACAACAGCTGGATGTATTGATTTTAGATCCAATGAACTTCTGTGCTGATGTGTTAACAGTAGGTCACCTAGGAACCACTAACCTAGACGACCAGCTAAACATTAAGGCCTAGGCAAGCCTTTGACAGCATAATGCCCATACATCATACTTGATTTGCATTCAAGCTGTTGAATGAGTTATGGACATGTACTCAACTTACTACCATAAATTTTTAAATCTTTATGTGCTTGTTTTCTTTTTATGCTTTTGATATTAAACGTACCCTATCTGCATGTTATATGTGTGTATGGATGCCGTACCCATAATCTGAATATTTTTAAAAAATGCGACACCAGTACCCACATCTACATCCAAATCCACACCTATGTAACAGCTGGTGAATTGTTATGAGCCAAATGATCTTTGTGTTTCCTTTCTTAAACTATAAGATGCATTTGCACAAGAGTAATTGGCAAACCATTGATTATGGAGCAGCCTAGAGTAGCTAGAAAACCCATGTTCGAAGGCTTGAACAGCTTGTTATGGAAATAAAAAAGCAGCATTCTATCCACACAAACAACAAGTCAAACTTTCTGTGGTAAAGGGGAATGTCCATCTTTTCACAGTAATTTTGGGTAATCCATTTTTAACTCTACTTTTTAATCTTCATTTCCAATTTTGTTGCCGTCACCTTCTGGTTTCCTGAAGTTCAGTATTATTCATGTTCATTTCAAACCTTCATGAAATTTACTCGTTTGCTAACTAAAATGGTTTCCAACTGCTGTATTCAGGTTATAATACCCGCACCTTTCTGGGTCAGCTACCCAGAAATGGCTAGATTAGCTGATGCCACTCCAGTAACAATTCCAACACCCATATCAAATGACTTCCTTTTGGATCCAGATGTTCTGGCATCAAAACTCACTGAAAAGTCAAGATTGTTGATTTTGTGTTCTCCTTCTAATCCCACTGGATCTGTTTATCCAAAGAAACTGCTAGAAGCAATAGCGAGAATAGTAGCAAAGCATCCTCGGTTACTGGTAATTTTCCAAAACGCAGATTCACACTGAATAGCTTGTAGTGCTGGCCTGTAGTTGCATATTAATATAAGTTAATTGCATGTTCCTGCTTTCAGGTGCTTTCTGATGAGATATATGAGCGGATTACTTATGAACCAGCTCAGTTTACAAGTTTTGCTTCCTTGCCTGATATGTGGGAGAGAACTTTAACTGTAAACGGGTTTTCCAAGGTAATATCTGACAAGAACGCCTTCAACTATCTGGTTCTGTTGCATTTTGCAGATTAGCTATTACATGTGCATGTAAGAGTGTGTGCGTGCACATGTGTGTGTGTGTGAGAGAGAGAGAGAGAGAATCGTATTTTCTTGCCGTAGTATACTTTTGGTGTGTCATAATGACTGCACTTTTTATCACTGCATAGTACGTTGAAGATTTTTCAGAAGGGGCATGTGGTAGGATGAATTGTTTGATCGATGTAAGTTGCATAAATATGGATTTAACTTTGTTATTATAGAAACAGTAAAAGCGAGAGAACGAGAAACGAACACAGATGTAACGTGGAAAACCCCTCAACTAGAAAGAAAAAACCACGGGTGAGGAGGACTGGTGCCCACTAGCAACCGGACACACTATCTCATGAACTTTCATTCATACCCAAAAATTAGGGTTACAAAGATATAAGTAGAGCCTCAACAGGCCTAAACTGGAGCACACACTGGACCGGGTTCAGACCCAGACCCGTACATTAAAACACGTCAACACTCCCCCTCAAGTTGGACATACAGATCAAACATGCTCAACTTGGATACATTTCTCTCAAATGAAGTTGAAGACAAGGCTTTGGTCAGGACATCAGTTGTTTGGTCTTCAGATCTCATATAAGGAAGTACAAGTTCTTTAGCATGAATTCTCTCTCGAATGAAATGCCAGTCAATTTCAACATGTTTTGTTCTGTCATGAAGCACAAGGTTGTTGGCCAAGTTGATTGCTGACTTGCTATCACAATACATCTTCATTGGTTCTTCAACCTTTATACCAATATCAATCAACAATACTTTCAGCCACAAAAGCTCAGAAACTCCCATAGTTACAACTCTGTATTCTGCTTCAGCACTGGAACAAGAACAAACTTCTTGCCTCTTACCCCTCCACACTATGAGATTCCCTCCCAAATAGATACAATAGCCAGAGGTGGACCTCCTAGTGTCAATACAATCTGCCCAGTCTGCATCTGAATAACCTTCAATCCCAAGAGTATCTTGCTTAACATACAGGAGACCTTTGCCAGGATTCCTCTTCAAGTAGCATAAGATCATGTCGACAACCTTCAAGTGAGCATCCGTGGGAGCATGCATGAATTGACTCATAACATTGACAGCGAAGGTAATATCAGGTCTAGTGAGAGTAAGATAAATCAATTTCCCCACAAGACGTTGATATCTTCTCTTGGCCTCTTCACAGAGAGACTCCCCATCTCTAAGACTCAGCTTATGGCCAACATCTAGAGGAGTAGAAGCCGGTCTACACCCTAGTTTTCCTATCTCCTTTAACAAATCTAGAGTGTACTTCCGTTGATTTAGCACAAGACTAGTACCAGACCTAGCAATTTCAATGCCAATGAAATATTTCAACTTACCAAGGTCCTTGAGATCAAACTCGATCGCCAACAATTTCTTTAACTTATTTCATCTTCATCATCACCTGTGACAATCATATCATCAACATATACCAACAAAATAGTAACATTTTGTTCATTCCTCTTCACAAAGAGTGTATGATCTCCATTCCCTTGATGATATCCATATTGTCTCATTACAAGTCTAAGTTGTTCAAACCATGCTCGAGGAGATTGTTTGAGCCCATATAGAGCTTTCCTTAGCTTGCAACGTTTTCCAGGTTCCTCATATCCTGGAGGCATACACATATATACTTCCTCTTCAAGGTCTCCATTGAGAAATGCGTTCTTGACATCAAGTTGGTACATCTTCCACTCCTTTATCACAACTAAGGATATAATGACTCTGACAGTCTTCATCTTCGCAACGGGAGCAAAGGTCTCCAAGTAGTCGATTCCATATTTCTGATTGAACCCCTTGGCAACAAGTCGAACTTTATATCTGTCTATATTCCCATCTGGCTTATACTTAATGGTGTAAACCCACTTGGATCCTACCAGATGAGCGGCTTCAGGAAATCTTTACCACCTCCCATGTCTTGTTTATGTTCAAGGCTTCCATCTCTTCTTGCATTGCATAAGTCCACTTGGGATCATTCTGAGCCTCAGCAACATTCCTAGGAATCACAATTAAAGAAAGAGAAGATACAAAACATTTGTAGTCCTTGCTCAGTCTAGAATATGAAACAAAGTTACCAATAGGATGTTGAGTACATGACTTGACACTCTTTCGTAGGGCGATGGGAAGCTCTTCACTTGCAGCAACAGTCTGAATGTCTTCTTCAACTTGTTTCTCCCTAGCATGACTTAGATCATCCAGGGAAGGATTAACTAGATTGGGAGTAGAATTCTCACTACCTGTCACCTCATCTGTACAGACTTTTCGCCTAGAATAAACTTGCCCAAAACGGTGACAATGTTCCTCCTCAGTCCCAGTAGAACCCCTCTCATCAACTGCTTGACTCTCCTCCCGCCCATAGTCTTGGAAATCTGTGAACTGAATATCTTGACTCGGAGAATACTCTTCCCTTGACATAGACTTCTCCCCTGAAGAGAATTCTCACAAAAAATAGGAAGCATGTTCAAGGAAATTGACATCTTTGGTAACATAGGCACGACCAATGGAAGGGTCCCGACACTTGTACTCTTTTTGAGTGGAAGAATAACCTAGAAATATGCCCTTAATAGACCTGGGATCAAGCTTTTTAATATGAGGACTATGATTGTGAATAAAGCAGACACAACCAAAAACTCTGGGTGGAAGAGAGAAAGGTTCATGACTCCCCGGTAACATAGAATGAGGCGTCTGCCCATTCAACACACGACTAGGCATACGGTTGATAAGATACGCACTGGTCAACACAGCATCCCCCCAATACTTTTTTGGAACATGACGTTGAAAAAGAAGAGCCCAAGTCATATTTAATAACTGATGATTCTTTCGTTCAGCAACTCCATTTTGAGGAGGAGTATAACTACATGAAGTCTCATGAACAATTCCCTTTTTTCTAAAGAGGCTATCAACAGACTGACACGTATATTCACGAGCATTGTCAGACCGAAAGGTCTTAACAGATGCTTCCTATTGAGTTTCCACATAAGTAATGAAAGTTTCTATGACAGTAAGAACTTCACTATGGTCTTTCAGCAAGTAAACAATGGTGTTCCGAGAACAGTCATCTATAAAGGTGATAAAATACTGAAAGCCATGACAAGAAGGAATTCCCGAAGGCCCCCACACATCAGAATGAATCATGGCAAACACCTCGTTAGAACGATGGATAGACACAGGGTATGAAGCCCTAACATGTTTGGCCAGGTGACAGACATCACAAGACACCATAGTCATATCTAACCTGGAACACAGATCAGGAAATAACTGTCTCAGAATTCCAAAAGGAAGGTGTCCAAGGCGCTCATGCCAATGCAAAATCGATTGAAGGGAGTCCTCTCTACTCTTCGTTGTTTTACTGGCGGCTGTCATGAGGGCAGTAGCGGCACACATAGGTAAACGATATAGCCCTTCAGAAAACAAACCAATCTCAATCCTCTTCCCTGTCACCAAGTCCTGCAGAACACAACGATCAACAGAAAAACTAAGTTCACAATTCAACTCTTTTGTAATCTTGCTAATCGACAAGAGGTTCAAGGCAAGATGAGGAACATGTAGAGCATTGTGGACTAAGAACTTGTTCAAAAGTGACTCCCTTTTCCAGGCACAAAAATGGAGGAACCATCGGCAAGAGACACCCGTTCCTTTCCTAACGAAAACTTATATCCATGAAAGACCTTAGGATCGCCAGTCATGTGGTGGGTAGCACCACTGTCAATAATCCACTCCCCCATATGAGAATCCGCCACCACGTCGGGTTCACCAAAGCAAAAGGCCTAACCAAGAAACAAACACAAAGAAGGAACAACAAACGGCAACCAGGAACAGCAGACGGGACGATGTTGGGTGGTGACGCAGGGAGTAGATAGATCAGTTCTGGGCGATGCCGACAACAAAGCGTCGGACGATGGAGGCAATGCTGGGCGTTGATGCAAAAGGGAGCAGCGAAGTCAGGCGATAGATCTCCACGAGCAGGAAGAGAACAGCGGCAACCGGCACACACCAGACGACGGGAAACAGCAAGGGAGGCCTCGGGCAACAGCAACAAAGCACAAAATGGCGGGCGACGGTTAACTCTGAGCGATGGACGACGCTAGGCGCTGACAGATGCTGAGCGATGGACGACGCTAGGACGGGGACTTAGGGCAACGACAAAGAAGGTGGAGCTGGGCTGCACTGGCAATGGAGCACGTCGGGCGTGAGCTGGGCAACGATGCAGGGCTGCAGCCAGAAACCAGCAGCAAGAGCAGCCGGAATCGGCAGCAACAATGGAAGCGGCGGCAGCAGCAGCAGCGATGGCAGCGGCAACGGTGGAACAAGGGCAGCCAGCGATGGAAAGGTCAGGGCCAAAATTTCACGGTCGGCAAAAAATTTCACAAACGAGTCACTGGCTCTGATACCATGTAGAAACAGTAAAAGCGAGAGAACGAGAAACGAACACAGATGTAACATGGAAAACTCCTCAACTAGAGGGAAAAAAGCACAGGTGAGGAGGACTGGTGCCCACTAGCAACCAGACACTCTCTCTCATACCCAAAAATTAGGGTTATAAAGATATAAGTAGAGCCTCAACAGGCCTAAACAGGAGCACACACTGGGCCGATCCCAGACCCAGACCCGTACATTAAAACACGTCAACAGTTATAAATGGTATGGAGCCACACCATATGTCTAGTGTTTTTGAAAACATCCGTCTACTATCTCTATTGTGATGCCAGATTGTAAAAACATCCTGATTTTTGCCAAAAGCTAAAATTTCATGATGTATCCACACACGTTTCCAATATTTTCTTGAGTTTTTTTAGAAAGTCCCTTTTTCTTTTTTTTAAGCATATTTTTTTCTCTCATATTTTAAAAAATGACCCTTTTATATTTTTTTATATACTTTTGCAAAAAATACCGGAAAACCTTTTTCTCATAACTCTTGTTTTTGTTCCTTCCATTTTTAAAGTTTAAAATTTCTGATTTTCCTGATATTTTCCAAGAAAAGCCACATCTTGGAAAAAGAAAAGACTCCCCGAGAGAAACTCTGCTATGAAATTGCCCAAAAGAATATTCGCGATTATGATATGGGCACAAACATGATAAACATGGATTTAATTCAATTCCAACCCTGCAGACTTCTATCTAAGCTGTATCATGCATGTAATGTGATAACAATTAAGCTTTCACTCTATTTGCACTTGTAGGCCTTTGCAATGACAGGGTGGCGGCTTGGTTATCTTGCTGGCCCAAAGAAGTTTGTCACAGCTTGTAGTAAGATCCAGAGTCAGGTAACCTTTTCTTTTGTCGTAAAATTTCCAGAACTGTATTAGCAAGGCTTAAATTTTGTGGCTTCATTATTTGTGGTACTGTAGTTTACTTCTGGTGCCAGCAGCATTTCCCAGAAGGCAGCACTTGCAGCATTAGGTATGGGATTCAGAGGAGGTGAGGCTGTATCTGTAATGGTACAAGCATTTCAGGAAAGGAGGGACTTTCTTGTTAAGAGGCTCAGAGCACTGGATGGTGTCAAGCTCTCAGTGCCACAGGTAGAGCTGCCATTTTTGTTTAATCTTCATCGAGCTCATGTTTTGGTCACCTGTAGGCATTTCTAAGAAGAATTTGAAGTGCAAGATTCAGTAACATCATTCAAGTATCCTAATGTTTTATTCTGTCGAGATATTTTCATTCCTTTCATCTTGTCCTGTTGAAGGGACGTGGGCAAACATATGTTTACTCTTTAGATTACACTTTAAAAAGTCCTTTGGTTAAACTCCTTCAAATGCATAAAGTTGGGAATTGAGGATATATTACATGCCATTATGCTCATCACTTGCCAGTGTTCTATCTTACTATATGGTCTGACTTCCAGTTCAGTTCTACACTTTGGTTGTGATGCAGCCCTTCATCTTCGCACACCTACTTTTAGGTCTAATATATATATATATATATATATATATATATATATATATATATATATATATATATATATATATATATATATATATGTGTGTGTGTGTGTGTGTGTGTGTGTGTGTGTGTGTGTGTATGTGTGTGTGTGTGTGTGTTTCCCTTCCACTTGTTTATTGCCAATCTTTTGTCATTGGTACAGAAATGTCTCCAAGAGCAAATATTAGGGATGCATTATCTTTTGTGGTTTCCAAACTAAACCAGAAGCTTTTGTTTATGGAAATTATTACCACAATGGAAAAGAAATGAAATTGGGTCGTCTTACTAAATTTTGTAAAAATTAAACATATGCCAGATTTTCCTCTGAGCTATCTTGCATGTTAGTGTTATGCTATACTCGGTACACCACTAGTGTCTGACTGTTTAAAAGAAGCAGCGAAGGATGTGGTTGTGGCAGCAGAATCGTTGCTGTTATGGGAACAGACTTTGCGGATGTATTAGCTCACTATACTGTGTTTGCAGGGTGCCTTTTATATTTTCCCAGACTTCAGCTCGTACTATGGTTCAGAGGTTGAAGGCTTTGGTGTGATTGATGGCTCTGACTCTCTTTGCAGATTTCTGCTTGACAAAGCACAAGTATGGCCGATAATCTCTTAGTCACCAGTATGTATTATGAAATTCCTTTTCTCCAACCTGGTCCTACTTGCCTCATTGCAGGTTGCGCTTGTTCCTGGAGAGGCTTTTGGAGACGATAATTGCATCAGAATTTCATATGCTGCATCTCTGTCGACGCTGCAGGCTGCCATGGACAAGATTGAAAAAGCACTTGCTCTCCTGAAGCCTGCCATTCCAGTTTGACAAATTCTCTGGAATCGGTTGGCAAATGATCAGTGGCCGAATTTACCCTCAGCCATCCATTTGTTTGTAGCATTTATCATTTAGAGAACGAGTTTTTTTTATTTCTAAAGTTGAAATCAGGCTTGAGTTTGCTGTAATAAAGATAAATGTGTCATTTTGCTGTTGTAGCTGTGTTGGGTGACGTTAGTCGTAAAATGGATTAATTATTCGGTTTCTTTGCAGAACGAATCGGGAGTCTGAATTTGATTGTATACTAATCACTATAGAAACACTGTGTTCTTCCGTGTGTGCTACGCCAAGGGAAACAGAAATTTGGATTAGTGCTGGCAATCAATGGCAGCACCAGAAAAGTTTTTGTTCGAATGGCCAGTAACTTTTATAAAATTTTGACGGGGAGGTCGCAAGTAAATCTTTAAAAAGGTATTTTCTTGAACACCCTTGCTGTTTATGGCTCATCCTTAAATAGGACCTATTTTATACGCAAAATCCTTTGACAGGACATTCACATGAGCACCGATCTGCGCGTTAGGCCCATATCAAGCAGCGATAACAAAATATCTGTTGTGATAAATGCTCATGAATGGAAAGGCTGATAAATTTAAAACTCCTGTTTTACTTGACTGTTTATAAATGGAGTATGACAATCTTTTTGCGACTTTACTAAAAATACTCTTGAACACAATAGGCTTTCGTCTAAATGGTGTTGAACTTATTACAATGCATATGCCTTGCATTTACTAGACACAAGCAACAAGACATTGCCTGCCGTAACCGTTTCTTCCCCATAAATGATCAATCTATTATGTGTTGGTCAGTTGGTGGAGAAATTGATGGATGACATTGAAAGGTTGTCTTGCATTGGAAAATAACATAATAAGGGTTAATGAAGATACATTTCATGACTCGTAAGGGTGAAGAAGACAAGTGTCACACCCTATACTTTTACTCAATTTTTTATTTAAATGCAAATTTTTTGGTAATGTGACATATTGAATAACACTGTACAAAACTACATAAAGCCTGGAACACAAACTTGGCCGTTCTTTCAATAGATGCAAAATGTATGTACAGACTTCTTTATATGAAGTAAACATGATGACCTTATTTACATTTTGTTTGTATAAGATTAAAAAAAAAAATGAAACTTAAGATATATGGACACACTCAACACTCTCCCCGTTGGAATATTTGTCTTGGCTTCCTGGACCCTGAAATAAAATGACAACAGAATGTTGAACCTTTAATATATTGACAAACAACTAGCAATTTCCATACCTCCTAGAGTGTGCATCTTATAATCATGTTTGTCTGCACTACTCTACCCAATAAATACTAAACATGGGCCATATATGTAGCACATCTGCAACTCATATCACTAGCCATACAAATCTTCACCACTAAACTTTATGAATTCGTGGCAAACTTATTAATAGAATACAATTTTACATAACCATTAGCCATCATACTAACTACATATAGCCATGGGGTTCGATCAATAGCATGACATACACACAATCAATCATTCATTCAATTTCAATATACTCCATCGTTCATTCATTCGATCACAATACACTCAATCAATCATTCATTCATTCCATCTATTTATATAAATAGGGATGCACATTGGGAGCATCTCTCAAGTTCGAACATGTAGTACAAGTAGCGTACCACTCAAATACACAATTAGTGAGTTGTACTCTATGTTTCAAGTACCCTGAACCCCCTAATACAAACCTTCTGAATTATGGAGCACACCACACATTCATCCAAGGATAAGGGTGGGTATCAGGCCGGGCCGGCCCGGGTCAAATTCCGGGCCCGGCCCGGCCCATTTTAATTAAAAAAATAATTTTAAATTATAAAATAATATTTTTAAATATTAAAAATATTTATTAGGAATAAAATATATATTATTAAACCAAAAAAAATTAAAAAAATATATATTTTTTTAAATTACCGGGCCTAACGGGCCGGGCCGGGCCGAACGGGCCTGGCTGTTGGGTCCGGCCCGGGCCGGGATTTTCCCGGCCCAAGCCCGGCCCGACGCCCAGCCCTGTCCAAGGACAATATTTTTCTACCCCAGAAGTTAAGCAACTAGGTGCACAAAATTTGATTAGATACATTTTCCTTTAATTTTAAGTTTCTAAACCTTTAACCTATGTGATCTTACCAATTTTAGCCATCTATATTACAATCATTTCATATTTCCACTTTCAATTCATAGCCTTTATGAGTGCAAACACAAGACCATGCACACTATAGGCAATTAGTGTTTTAAGAGACATCCCCATGACGGCCCAAAGAGGATCAAGAGAAGCTACAGTCATAGAGCAATCTACCAGGGTTATGCATATGAGTGCCGACTTAGCCTCCTCTAAGTCACCAGGCTGGGGGCTGACCAGTGGAAAAACAAGGGGCTTACACTCGTGGTCCGTCCAACTGGCCATCAAGCACACTTTCTCCATTTCTTCCTTTTTCTGCTGTGACATCCTACTTTTCTTTCTTTTTCCTCTTTTTTTTTCTTATTGTTTTCCTTTCTTTTTACCCCCACAAACAAAAAAAAAAAACAAAAAAAAAAAACACACAGACACACACAACCTTGAATATTATGTTTAAGAAGTTTACTATAATACATCATCAACCTCAAGTAACTCGAATTTTCATAAAACATGCAAATTATCCACGATCCTCTCCTGCTCTTTTTTTTTTCTAGTACTGTCATTCCCTTGTATATGCCAATATATATGGTTTTAAAAATATCCTAACCGGTTTCAAACAAAAAGTTTGACTTCACAACATCTTTCGGGTTTACCTAACCCCTTTATATGTTTTCTTGATTTAACTTTCTATGACGCCAACTTTTGTATCTACCACTAAAATGTATATATTCTTTTAAATCTTGTAATATCTTTGAACCTCTACAATTTTGTCTTTTGCAGGTATCCAGTTTTTTCTTTAGGGCCGTTTGATGGATTAGAAACTTGAAATTAGAATAATATTTTTAAAAATAAGTTTTTTGAAATAAAGAAATGAGAAAAATCTTTTTATTCTCATTTTTATGTGTGTGTGGTAACTAAAAAATAAATTTTCAAAAAAATTATTTTTTAGTTTGATAACAAAGAAACATATTTTCAAAAAAATTGTTTCTTTGTTTAAGCACAAAATAGATGAAGATTTCACTTAAACTCAAAGTTAATAAGGTTCAAACAACAATTATCAATTTTTTTCCTGTCGAGTCAAGTGCCAAAATTTTATCAAGATTGAGTTTTGAAATTTTCTTACAATTATTAGTCAATATAGGTAATTTTGAAACAAGATTTCGACCATTTTGAAAATAATTTAAAAGGGTGAGGTGGGGTTGGGTGGAACGAAAATTTTCATTTTAACCGTATAAAGAAAGGTTCGAACTTTTTTTTTTTTTTTTTTTACATTTGTGCCTTTCTCCTTCCTCTCCACTTATCTCTCTTCTTCACCGGAAAACCAGACTGGCGACTGACGACCAGCGACCGGCAATAGGTGGGTTCAACGTTTTCAGGCTTTGATATTTCGTCTTCTTTTACCCTCTCATCTCTTCATCTTTGTCTATAAGAAACCTCTGCCTCTACCTAGCGGGTTTCAGAGAGCCCTCCGCTCGTTCAATCCCCCTCTGCAGAGGTAGAGGGTTTCGGTTTCGAAAAGCTCTGAAACCCTTTTTCTCTGTAACCCTCTATGCAGAGGCTGGTTTCTTTTGCTTCTGTATGAAGGTTTCAGTGTTGGAGAATGTTTTAGAGAAACCCTATGCAGGTAAACCCTCCAAAAGGAAAAGGGTTTCTTCTGAATCTCGATCTCAGAGAGCCACCCGTTTCTTATGAAGGTTTCTCTCTAATGTCTCTCTTTTTGTGTGTGCAGAATACATTGCTTCACAGCCATCGCTGGTGACCAAGCTTCCGGCAGCCTCGCAACCATTGCGGGTGACCAAGCTCGCTTTGCTCGCGGGAAGCAACGGGCATTTTTTCAGGAAATTTTTTTTCCACCCTCAGGATGGAAACAAATTTTGTGAGGGGCCTTTTTGATGGCCTGGAATATATTTTTAGAAATATATTTTTAAAAATATAGGAAATGAAAAAATAAAATATAAAAAATTTTTAATTTCAACTTGGGTGTGTGTAATCAATGATGGCCTGGAATATATTTCTAAAAATATATTTTTGAAAATATAGGAAATAAAAAAATAAAATATAAAAAATATTTTCAATTTCAACTTGAGTGTGTGTGATGACTCAAAAATATATTTTTAATTTTATATTTCTGAGTTTGATGGTATGAAAAAATGGAATGAAAAAAATACTAACTCAAAAAAATAGCGACACAAGTCAAGCAAGAAATCTGCAAACTGGAAAGAACACAAGCAAGAAATCTACAAACTGGAAAGAACACATGTTAGAACAAAAGGCAAGAGAAGTAAAAAATAAAAGGGATTGGTGGAAAAAAGAAGAAACATAAGGAAAAAAAAACAAGTATGCTGACAAAGATGAATAGATGACCTGTAGAAGAAGAAAAAAAAAACAGAACGCTCTCTCTCTCTTGCTCTCTCTCTCTCTCTCACACACTGTCACACACACACACACACAAAACTATTTCAAATAAAGGACTGAAGATTATCGGCCAAGTGTATTAATGAGAAACCATATATTTCAAGCCACCAAGCAAAAAATGGGAATTGAACCCAAAGGACTGAAGTCACCTGGAAAATAAAGCTTCCTTTCAAATTAAACTTGAAATGGATGAAATTTCTCTTTTCAGATTTTAATTTCATTCTGCAATTGTTGGCATTTACTCTTTTTATCATACTTTACCACTGACAAATTCCACAAATAAAACATGTAAAAGGAAAAACCAACAATTAGACAAAACGCCCGATATAACACCGTTAACTCGAGTATCTCCTATGTAAAGTCCAATGAATCTCCAACACCTATAAGCGTATGCAACAAGGACTCCATACATTTTAGTTACATGACCACAGAGTGAGAGGAATTGCATCTAGAAAGTGCATAGACGAGGCAATGAACTACTCACATTTCTAGTTTATCCTCTAATAAATCATCAAGTAAACATTATGTTTACAATGGTTTCGAAGGGCAGTATTTAACTTATATCACAATAGACACAGGAAAGAGGTGAAACACTCGAATCAATTCAAAAACCAACTGCCTCCCTCCTATACTACACAAGCACGATAATACGCCATGTCTTTCCACTTTCCACGACAAGCGGCAAATCATGTCCGCCACGTAAAGACGAAAGACCACCGGTTTTGGTAGCATAGAGTGAACTGTATAAATCTAAAAATGCAAAATCTCAGGCATTTCGGCAAACAGATCTTTCGAATGGTTGCAATCCAGAGGGATTCCCCAAGAAGATGTGCCGCGGATGTTGCGATTATGTACCAAAAGACAATGAGAACCTTTGTGGCAGTAAAACCCTAAGCCTAAGCTTGACAAATGCAAAACGCGAGAAGACTGTTACACTGAAGGACTTCTGGTGAGAAGGAGGATCAGGAACAACGCCACTCAGCAGCGGTTCTCTCTGACGGCAAGGAAAAGAGACGGTGAGTTAATCTGGCAATCTCTCGAGTCCTCTTTATATTCTCCCTCTGTCTCGATTGCAGCGGATGGGGAAAGAAAGAGAGAGGCGAAGAGGAAGACGAAGAGGCTGCACAGATTGAGAGAGGGGAACAAGAGAGAGAATGAGAGAGAGAGACACACACTACCTTGCGAGAAAGAGAGGAACGGGAGGCTCGCGACACTGCTCGGGTGGAGTGGAGGCGTGGAACTCTGATGCGCCTGTTCTTGGTGTGAGACGACGAGAAGGAAGAGGGAGCGGCTGCGGCACAAGAAGGAAGAGAAGGAAGACGCGAGCGCGAAGGAAGACGCGCTCGCGTGCTTAGGGCAAAAATAAATTTCCGAAAAAAAATTTCCGTCCCTCCAGACGGAAATTTTTTTCGGAAATAAATTTTCGGAATCGACCTCAACGGTCGAAAATTAATTTCCGGGTTTGGTAGAATCGAAAAATTTTGAAAATTTGAATTTTTTTTCAGGTGAATAGTGTTTTTCCGGCGCATCAAACGCTAAATACAATTTCCAAAAACCGGCTTAACGGACACTTTTTTGATCCGTAGTTTGATGGGAAGGAAATACTTTTGAAAATTTTAAAAATATTTCTACAGCCACAGTGGATTTCTCGGCCAGCAAACGTGCCTAGTATTTACCAGTATGCATTTGCATGCAATTTCAATTCATAAATTTCTATGGTATGTCTCCTCAAACTTGTGCTCAGTTCAATTACTCCTGAAGGGCAGGTAAAATTCTTGATTTTACCTATTTTCAAAACCATATCATAAAATGAAATTCTCATGAAAGTCAAATTCTTCACACTGAAAATTTGCAGGTATTGTATTTCTCCCGCCCTTAAAAGAAATTTCTTCCTTGAAATTTAGATAATAGAGTTCCTTAAAATAAATAGGAATATTTGGTTCTCATGTCCAGCTTTGGTTCCCATCTTTTGAGGCCATGGTGTTGCTATTTTACCTTCACCTATGGAATTTGCTTTGTCCGATGCACTTGTTCCCTTCTATCCACTAGGACTTCTATCCGCCATTGTTAGATCATTTTGTACTTGAATACCCTTGAAATTTATTACATGCTTTGAGTCCCTCACAAATTTACGAGGAATAGATACGTCAAAGATGTTGTGTACATGACTGAATTCATGAGGTAGGGCTAGCTTGTAAGCCACTTTACCAATTACTTCAAGGATGTCGAATGGTGCCACTTATCTTGGGCTTAATTTTCCACTTGTTCCAAAACAGAGGACACCTTTAGTCAGCGAAACCTTTAAGAACACATGAGCTCTAACCTGTGAGCTCTTTGTGTCTATTATCAGCATAATTGTTCTATCTTTTTTGAGCTGCCAATGAGTTTTTCCTGAATAATTACAATTGGTCGGTGTGATGTTGTAGAACTAATTGGGTTTTCATTCTTATGATCTCCCAATTCTGTCCAACACTAGGAGATCGACCCAATTTTTCATATAATGCTTTGGATGGTGCCATCTCAATACTGAAAGGATAATTGTTACCATAGATGTGCTTTACCAATTGTTTTAATTGCTTATATGATACTAGTAAGGCTTCTGCATTTGTTTGCAAACTAGCCGACTCAACTTGGGAATTGCCTGAGACAGCATGGGTTGACTACATACTAGCTCACAATGCAGGACTCGACCTGTACGAAACCGACTTCTCGAAGAACAGAGAACTGGACTTGGATTGGTTGATTCGGTAGATTGCCCAACAGTCTCTGGTTCATTCAAGTCAAGCGTGCTTTGATTCATGGTGATTTATTGTGTCTTTCGGAGAGAAACAGGTTCATAGACCTGGTTTTAAATGTGAACCAGCATTAACATTTTTTTTTTTTAACTTTTTCTACTGCCCGATGCACCATTTGCATGGGGGGTTTTGCTAGCCTACCGAGGGCGAAGGATGTAGGTCACCGATTCCGACCATCTGATAGTGATGCCACCTACCAACAGTGGCATCCAGTGGCTAAACGTTAGGTAACTCCCTCCCTCGCGTTTCACTATTATCCAGCAATGTGTCTCCAGCAGCCCTCAAGAGTTGCCCGCACGAATGTCTCTTTTTACCAAAGTTTCTCTCCTTTGTGGTTTTTTGAGTCCCAACAACCATCATGAACCGGGGGTCTTAGGTGACCCCAACAAATTGGGGTTCACTGGCTGCTTTCGGCTTTGTTAGGTCTCTCTCTCACATTCCTTAGTCTCCGATGATTGCATTCCGATGATTGCATACAGTGGGCCAACTCTGGCTTTTCTCTCTCTCCCTCGCCTTTCTTTCATATAAAATTCTTATTTCATCATATTTGATGCCTATGTTTTAATTGTTTTTCAATTAAGTTAGTCAATTCTCATTTAATTTTATCGGATTTCTCATTTCAGCTTGCACGTCTTATTGGTTTCTGATTCCACTTGTTTGCACTTCTTTGTTTTATGGTTCTATAGTTTAAGTCAGTATTCTAGTAAAGTGGTTTAGTTAATTAAGTATTTAGGTTGACTTATAGCATACTAGTTTGACATTAATGAAGATGCTAAAACTTTGATTTAGTAATTAACTGCAAATGACGTAATATAAATATACTACCAAAATTCATGACTTGATCCGAGCGACTTGCCAAGTCAACTCTTTGACCAGGTGGTCAGCCATTCCAAGCTCAATTCACGAGTTTGCCAACTTTAGTGGCAGATTCCTTCAGTCATCCGCTAGCATTTGCCCCAATATAGTCCAAAATCTGGGGACAATGAACAATACTTTTTGTTTATTTATTGGAGAAGCTTGGTTCATTTGTGCTTGGATATTGTTTACATTAAAAAAACTGCAATCTTTTATGTAGACCGTACATTGAAAATCTTTATGTACTCGCTTCCATTTTCATGGGAATCTGCGAGAGATGGGACCCATCTTGTCAGTATTAGGTCTGATTGTTCATGGCTCTTTTATGAGTGGACAATTAGATCAAGGACTAAACTTTATGATCTCATGTTCAAAGACTTTGGCTGCCATGCAGATCCTAATAAAGCAAACATGCCTGGAGTTGGAAAGGTTTGATTTTCAAATCTATGTGGACCAACAGAACTCGGGCTTTCATGAAGCAGAGAACTTAGAAGATGGATGTAGTTCACACCCCTAGTAATCATAGGTCCATGTAAAATGAACCTAAGCTGATACGAGGCATGCAACTAAGCCACGTGTAATCAAGATATGGTCTCTACTGGGTTTAGCTTATGGGATTTAATGCTAGAGCTAAGCTTTAAACCCAAATCTGAACTTCATGATCATGATCCAAAGGTTTGATTTAAATTCCATTCAAACCGTTTCTCGCGTGTCCCCGGAAAGTCAGAGTAGGCGCGAATTCTCCCAATTTGTGACCCACCATACGCTCCGTTATATAAATAGGTAAATGCTCCTTTCCGTTATGAACAGCAATTGTACATCCAATCACAATTCCAAGATAATAATCCAAGATCGAAGATCCAAATTTAACATCCATCATGGCTTCGTTCAATATCTTGTGTCCAAGTCCATGGTCCAATATCCAAGTTTCATGGTTCAACATCAATGCCATGTTCCTGGTTCCAAAATAAAAAATTGAGATCCAATATCAGGGTTTGGGCTCTAAGCTTCACAGTTGCGACACCAGGTCACTAGGATCTAGATCCTATATGAGATCTACGAATGGCCCAATTCAAGATCCAACTCCATATCCATATTCAATGATATCATGTTTTCACAACTAAACCTAAATACGATTTTAGGGTAATCTTTTCCTGTTGTAGTCTTCAACACCTGGTATTAATTGGATATTGGAGTGGGTTCATATAAGTAAGCCAAGAGGCCTAGTTTTAGGGTTTTACAGGCCAAGTTAAGGGCCATAAAACCGGTATGAATGTGGTCTTGGAAGACTCATTTACGGATTGGACCCTGATTATGCATGACCTAAGGTTTCTAAAAACATGTTTTAGAAAATGAATTCATTTTGGAAATGTGTGTTGGGAAACTATGGTTTATACATGGGCATGGTATTAACCATGTCGACCTAATTTCTGCATGAGCAATACGATATAGCTCATTTTAAAAACCGAATATACATGCATGCCTATATAGTATGATCGATTATATATACAAAAGGGAAACGATATAATCAATGCAAGAAAGCGAAATATAAGCTTGAAATTAAATACTGAGATTAAAGACCACGGAAAGAAAGCGGCATACCTAACCTTCACGCCTGGCCTAGAGATAGAAATATAAATCCTACCTAGGAAAGTAGGAAATATACTAATCGACCGCAAGAAAAATGAAATTAATCGTAGGCATAAAATGTAAATACTCTAACCAAGAAATTAAATTAAACTAAACTAAGTAAGGTAAAAGTAGAATGGAAGACTAAGGCATGCTACAAAGAAAACTAAAGAACGAAATAGGCAATAAAAAAGAAAAGAAGGAAAAATAAAATTTACCGGAACCACATACTACATCTGAGTCTAGACCACGACCTCAACCAACTCTTTTGAGCCTTTTTTAGTTAGCCTGGCTGATCACTATTGTAGCTCGTGCTCAATCTCTAATGCAGACTCCAGGAGCCTTTTGAAAAAATTAATTAAGCACTCATTTAGATTTTCTCCAAATTTATTGTGTTTATTCAGCAGCTTGTTAATTATACTGAAGGGGACGGGGATGAGTTCCCTTTTTATAGATGCCTAGAGAGAGAAAAACTCTGCATGATTCGCCATGTGTCTAAGTTCTAACCCAAAAACTCGTGCTCTCTATGAAACACATGATCAAGCTCAAATTTTATATTTTATCAAGCATAAAAGAGGTGTTACATAGTGTTTTATTCGATTCATGCATGATTTTGAATGAGAATTGACTCTGATAGAAGGAGTTTGAACTACACAAATTGCTGAAGCATTCTGAAAAGTTATTGTTCTCCAACTGACTCAAAATAGAATGAAAATGATGGAAATATTTCTAGCATAGAACCATATGATATAAGCATCATATATATGTGGCACCAAAATAAGTGTGTCTAGGTTCAATGAATTTGGACCTTGGAATCTAAGTCTGACATCCAAAGCAAACAACACGGACACTATCTATTGGACCAAAATGCACCAAGTTAATGCTTAATTATTAAGAAGATAATTAAAATTACTAAAAAAACCAATAGATAGTCCCCAAAAAAAGTTTTGCAAAATCCATTTTCAAACAGTTCAAAGTATTTAAAATTTCCTAGATCTATAGTTGCTTTTAAGTCTTGGATGAATATGCAAGAGATCCAGTAAACTGCTTCTAGTCGGTTGTACACTTACTAAGGAACTAGAAGAAGCAATAAATTTCACAAATGCCGGCATCAATATAACAACACATTCTCTAGTTGTTGCATGAGTTTTTCACTTCTTGGATAGTGTTCACAAGAGAAGAAAGAAAAAGAAAAAAAAAAAAAGAGCTAGGGGTGGATGGACCTTCTTTTTTTGGTTAAAGTTCGTTTTGCTCTTTCATAACAAAGAGAAGGGGAAAGGAAAACAAAGCATGTTTTACATATTTAGGACATTAAGGATACAGTGCTACATACCCAAGTGACCAAATTTTGCTCATCTCCATGCCTAACAGTATTGATGGCCCTTCTTCCTGTATTGATCTCTAAGAGAACAACCCCAACCGAAACTATAGATCTCAGACTTTACAGTTAGTTGACTAGTTCGACAATACTCTAATGCACAGTATCCATAAGTCTCATTACACGTGAAGATATATGTGTCTTATCACCCATAGGACCTAGTATAGAAAGTTCAAAGGTAGACAATTTTGTGTTCAACTCGGTGAAATATTATAAGATTTCAGGTCTTGATAGATAACATGTTATCATGAAGCCAACTTCAAAAGGACAATTGTGATTATTGCTAGTAGTGAATTCCTGTGCAGTGCATGATTGTGCATGCTCTATCAACCAAAATATCGACCAATCAGAACTTTGATAGGCTACGTATGGCATCTCCCACATGCTGTTACTGAGACATAAGATCATTCAAAAAATACAAGGAGAAGCAAGTTGTGATGACTGTATTTCAGTAACTAATAAATCAATAAGAGGGAACTTTTTTATGGAGAGATCCAACAGATGTGGAGCATGATCATTTTAAGGCAAAGTCGGCAACATGAATCCCTTAATTTCATAAAGCCCCAAGTATTACCCTACTAGTGTTAACCCTGACCTTTGCCCTGAAAGAATTCTTGCAAGCACTTTCATTAGAATTTTTAGAAATTCCAAAGTGTTCACAAGAGGTGAAACATCAGGTTGAACCCCATAAACTTTCACCAACCTGTGGTCACTTGAAAAGATTCAGCAAAAAAAAAAAAAAAAAAAAAGAGAGACAATTACAATAAGTAAAAAGAAAGCAATAGAACTGAAGCATGACACTTTTTTCTTTTTCATCTCCCTAACCACTTAGAATGTAAGTAAATTGGAAAAGGCCAATTATCTTTTGACTATAACAGCTCAAGACCAGAGCAATTAAATGCAAGCTATTGGTATAGGTCTACGTGCCAAAATTCACAAGATTGCAGAATCAATTATTCATAATTGTAGTGCTTCAAAGAAAAATAAGTTGAGCTATGTTACACTGGGTTTGCACTTGGCAGATCGAGAAGCGAACCTGTTCACAAGCTGCATCACTTGAATTGGACTCTTTTTTCCATATCGTAATGCATATGATGTTTTTAGCCAAAAACAATCAATTTCAGAGATTTGTTCATTGTTGAGGAGATTAGTAGCAGAGGACAACACAAAAGTGATTAGCCGCAGCATCAGAAGTAGTTAAAGAAAGGCAATACACATATACGACTATAAATTTTGATAAAGAATTAAGATAGCAAACTATTGTCCTATGTTGTAATTTCTAACAACCCATATTGATTGCATCCAAGTTAGATACATAGCATAATGTAAAATTAACAAACCAAATTTTAAAATTAAAAAATCATAAAAAAATATAAAGTAAAAAAAAACCATAATAATAAAATAAGGAAAACATACGTTATGAAAAATATGAAAAAACAAACACTTCAAAACATGCACATTTTCATTACAAATAACCAAATTAACCTGTTAAATTACTCTCAATACTTGAAACAAGTGAGATAAATAAATTTTCCTTATCTATGACTTATGCCTATGCACTTGATCTAATCCTTTAGCAGCTCCATTAGCTAATTTCATTTTAATAAACCAGTCCAAAGGCATTTGATTAGGCGATATATCTGCAAAGACATCACACAGTTTTTATGTATTAAAACTGCTAGATCCACCAGATAAAAAGTTCAAGCTATGGATGGTGGAGTTCTTCTAAGAAGAAAAATTGGCACTGCAAAATCAATAACATAAGGCATTCTCAACTTAAAATAAAAAATAATTACATGAAACTAAAAACACTACCAAGTAGATTACTTGTTTTAAGCATTCAAATAAGATAGTCAAGCCCAACACAACACTTGCCCTATTAACACGTATTTCTTACTTGATTTGATATTCATTTCCTGCTGAATAATGATGAAGCAGTTGCTTCACAAATAATTCATCTCACAGTCTAGGAAAGGATTAACATAAAAAGTAAAAACTCTCCATCATGAGATATTGACGTCGCCGTAACTTATGCACTCAATTTCTTACATGTGATCTTCACTTCATCGAGTTCATCAAAAAGCTTTACAAAATTTTGCCTATTATAGAATAGAAACACGTTAGCATAACATGCCATCCTTGTTAGTCATTAACAACATTAAAAGTTTAAAGGTTACTACATAGCAAGTTTGAAATGATGTTGAATCATGTCATCATTCATCTTCTATAGTGTCCTACAAGAAAGTGAAGAATAATTTATCAATAAACAACTACTATAACATATAAAAACAAGTAAACATCATCAGCTTTGACAGAGATACACTATAATACTTGCCTTCAGCAGTATTGGTACAACATTCGTTGGATTGTTGTGTTGTCTTATCCAATCGCCTATACAAACTAATTTTTCTATTGTCTTTAGACTCAATGAACTCCAACTATCATCTAGAATTCAATCTCTAATACTAAAAGTGAATTTAGAGGCAGCTGTAACAATAGGAATACACAATATATCTCATGCCATATGTGATAAAATGAGGTATTTAATTCTTTATTTTTTTACAAAATCCATATATCTAGTAAATCATGAGTAGTAATGTTACATTTAAATAATTCATCTTTTAAATATAGCTCAAAATCTTGCTTAGGAGCTTGGAAAGGAACATTTTTTTACTTTAGTTAAAAGCTAAAAAACATGACATTACCTGCATAGGCACCATTACAAAACAAGCCACTCACTCTCTTAAAAGTACTAGCATCACATTCATGACCTCTATTCAAACCTTTAATTCTAGCAACAAAGTCGTTATAAAGCTCTTGGGATGTATTTTTTTATTAATGCCATTTGATCTTCTTTTTCTTTTATTTGACTAAAATTTTTATTAAAGACAAACTACGATTTTCCTTAGATCTAGTGTGGAAGCAGTAACCATCAATAAATTGCAAGAGCTTCAATATTTATCAAACTTCTCATTCATTTTAGTTGTATTATCTTCATAAATCTATGCTCATTTTCAATATATTCTTGCAATATTTTCAGGACCCTCCGAACTTTCAGGAGAAACATGCTTGTTGTTGGATGCTTAGACCATAAAAAACATAAGAACATTATAAAGTGATTCAAGAAAAGTACATATTTCATGAGGTTCCAGCAATCATATAAAACTATATCTTCAATATCATATCTACCCAAAACATCCTTATACATAAGCACAACCTTTAACATCAAAAAGTAGAATTATATCAAATTGCAACATCTAGCACCATCTTCTTTTGATCATGAATTTGAATTAATCTACTATAGCTTGAAAATTATGAATTTTTGATTGGTAGTATTTTATATATTTGACTACATCCCTAATCTTACCAAGCTCTTCTCTAATAGTAGATAATGTATCTTGCACCATCATATTTAGAATATATGCACAATAATGCATACAAAAAAAAATTACAGCATTGGTATAAATTTAATGACTTTTCTCCAAAATGTTATTCATTATTCTTACAAGGACATCATTAAAAGAAGCATTATAAACTCTAATGGAGCTGATGTATTTTTTTATTTCTCATTTTTTAAGATTTTTAACAATTAAATTTGCTAAATTTTTCCAATATGAGGTGGATCGGCTTGGCTGAAACCGAGTATATACTTTTGAAGTACCCATGAATGATCTACGATAGACCCAATTTGTTGGTTTGACATCCCCATATAGGTTGTCAAACCAATAGAAGTAATACATTTAAAATATTCTTTCAACTTCCTTTTTTCTATATCATATAATTTTGTGACGTCTCTTTTTACCATTGTTCATAAAATAGGTGATCAATTTGGAAAAACAAGGCTCAATAAAAATCTAAACTAACAATATTCAAGTGTATTGGATGTGTACTCATAACAAATAGTTGTGTTTGCTAATCTCTCTCTTTTTTTTTTATCAAATTTGTCACCCTTAATGATTCCTTTGTAATATCTGAAACTTCACTAACACCAAAGCTCAAAGTATTTTGCTTCATAGTACTGGGATGTGCAACACACTTATGTCTTCTCATTGATGATGTACACCCCTTGTACTTATAACAAATGTTGCTTTGTAGTACTTGTATGTACCTATTTCACACCAACCACAATCGCTTCTTCAAAATCATTCCAAAATAAACAAGTCTTTACCCTTTGTCATTTCTTATCACTACTAAGCATTGTTTCATCAACTTTATCCATGATTACATCCTCATTTTCATCAAACTTCAAACAACTTAGATATAAACTATCATTATCTACAAACTACTGTGTAGGATTCCTACCGTAGGTAGTTCTATTGAACTTACTCCTGAACTACATATTAGTTGTTTGTCTTTGTTTGTAGTATTTTCTCTGGGTGATGACATTCTTCTTCTGCACACAAAATTGAAGCACAATTAAAAATAAAACTTGATAAAAAATCATCAACTATAAATAATTAAGACAAACTTGTTATCACCCAAAATTTTTTCAATAAAAGTGCATATAGGTTTAATTTTTGGATCCTAAGCCCAACCATAGACCCAGAATAAATTCACGAATCTCTAGACCCATGTCTGAGTCCAAACACAAGATTCAAATTCAAAATCCATGTCTTAGGTCCAAATTAGATCCAAAACTAGAGCCTAGATCCAAATTGAGAATTTCAAACTCAAAATCCAAAGCTAAGATCAAAACGAGAAATTTGATGCTACCAAAGCGCCATGCATGCATTTGTAGACCTTTCCTTTGTCTCGTTCTAGCACCAAAAAAGTGTTTTGAACTTAAATCGCCCACTCAAATATGTTGGCGACCGATTAAACCCAATCCGGATTTGAAACGAGCCTAAAATCACTCAAAACGGAGTCAACCTTTATTTGTAACAAAAACCATTTTTATACACATTTAAACAAATGGTTTTAAACTTTTTTTATGAACGGACCGTGGAGGCTAGGGGAGGTGAAATCCACCCTTATTGGTCCAAACGACACAATAAGAGGGGCATTTTTCCCCCCTTTTTATTTAATTTTATTTATTTATTATTTGAACCAAGGCAAGTGTCGCGCTATCGAGCTTTGCATGACACACAGTCATGCCTATCAGCCAATCGCGGCTGCGCATGCACGCAAACACGCCCAAGCAGGGGTTGCGCACTGTGTGGGCCCCATTTTAGCTCAAACCTCTCTCCTTGGGGGTGGTTTAGGTCCTATTGGGTGGGCATTAGCCCTGCCCACACCCCAAAGGGGTATTTGCAGGGCAAATGGTGAATCTCACTTGGTCAAAACCTATTTTTAAAAAATAAAAATTATTCAAAAATACTTGAAATTCGCATAAAAATATTGTTAAATTAAAAAAATCAAAATTTGAGTTTTGGTTCCAAAATTCTATATAAATACCCCCACAATCTTATCTCTTTCTCTCTTGGGCATGGGCTAACCCTTGGGGAACCTTTAGTGCTTTCTCACTTGAATAATTAGAGTTTTCCTTAGCTATTTCTCTTCATTTCTCTCTTTTTCTCTTCTTCTTTTTCTCCAACCTTGGGAGCAAGCTTCTCTAAGTTCCAATTCTTCAAGAGAGCATGAAGAGATCTTTTGGAGGAACATCTTAATCATCTTGGAGTTTCACTCGAGACAACTCTATGATCATTCAAGAAGGAGATTTGTTCATAAAATCATCTATATTAGAGGTGTGTAGTCCTCCTCTTGTTTTCATTTATTTTCATTTCCTCTTGCCACCTCCCCATGGCCATGCAAGAAAGCTCTAAAGATTTTTCATTCATAGTCGGGAGCTATTCTTGAGTGCACCAAGAGTACGAGCAAGATGAAATAAGTTCTTTCTCTTCATTTATTTTCAAAAGTATGTTTATTATATTATTTTATTCATCATTTATATTTGAGATGATGCCTATGCATGATAAATTAATTTTTCTTAATTAATGAACAAATTCACGATGAGAATGAGTATTTGAGTTGGGATTTCTTTATTATTATGTTGATTTTGAAGTTGAGATTTGTCTAACCGGCAAAGCCCTTCACGAATATGCATATGTTAAAATGTATTTTCATGACATTCTTACGTTCAGTTTTTCTCTTAGTCACCCGATTAGGAACCCCAATGAATACTTTGTTACGTTGTTCTCCATTTCATATGTATTTGATTTTCTTCAATACCCAATAGTGGAAGAATAGATTTTCTTGTAATAAACATGGGTTTATGTTTATGTATAAAAATATTTGGAACTATGGTTTTCAAAAAAAAATTGAATACAAGACCTCTTTAATGAGCCTTGGAGACTTAGTCTGCATAAGCCCAAGTTCCTCTCCGGCTTACATAGAAATCTCTCTCTCTCTCTCTCTCTCTCTCTCTCTCTCTCTCTTTCTAACATCTTCTTCTCCCTCTTTACTAGGGTCAATACTTTCTTTTCATGATATATATATATATATATATATATATATATATATATATATATATAAGTGAAATAAGAATATGTATTTCTCTTCCTTTTATGAACATTTTATTTATTTTAAAATTTTTTTCTCTTTCTCTCTCTCTCTCTCTCTCTCCCTATTTCTCTTTTCCATTATTTTGAATATTTTCCTCTCAAGATCTAAGGTTTTAACTTTTCATTTGTCAACTTCACCAAGACCAAAACTCAATTAATGGGCTAATATTGGACTCATGCTTGATGGTCTAAAACCGCATTTCATTTTCAAAAATTTTTCTCTTTTGTAAAACTATTTATGACAATTATATAAATAAAAATGAGAAACTTAGATGTATAATAGTAAAAATGCATTTAAATTGATGTTATGGTAGGCATGAATAATTTTCTTTTAATCATGTAGGGTCAAATGCATTTATACATCTATATTTATTTAACATCACGAATTATCACAAACACCCTTCTAAAAGAACTTGAGCAAAATGACATGGCACTTTAGTTAAGTAGTAACCGAATTAGAGCAAAATCTCAAACCCACTTAAATTATAAGAGAACACTAAATCTACTTCAAAGACAAACTTCAATGGTTTCCAAATGATATTTGTAAAGATTTTTCAAATCAAAGTATTCTATACTCTCAAATGCTTCTTCTTTGATATTTTCTCAGACACCACACCACATTTAGAATGAAAACATGTTTAATTAAAAAAGAAATGCATCAAAAATAAGTATAGCCCTTGAATTAGTTACCCCCGGTAAAGGCACCAGGAACGGTCAATCCTCGTACTGATGGACGAGTTTCTTTCTCTCTCATTTTAAGATAAAACCTTATTTTTTTGAAACACTCAAAAAACCAAAATATCTTTGGGGATTCCAACAGATGGTGAGTGTGATGGGGCCATCATCGTTTGGCTGTGGTTATCATTGATGCATTTAAAATAAAGCATGTCCCCTTCTTCGGCCTTGACCCCATCAGCATTTCATTACATTGCCTGGTGATTGTGTTTGCTTTCTTGCATATAAGATTAATTAAGGAGGATCAATCATGTTGACCTAGATCTAGGATCAAATATGATTTAAGGCTTGATTGAAAACTATGTTTGCTCTTCTACTTATTTTAATCATCATCTTAAGGAACATTGCATTAGAGACAACCGGTTTTGCCTGCTTGCTCATATTCTAAAAACATATTTGTCTCGGTCATCAAGTTGCTGGGTTTGGTCTTAGGCAATAGCATAAAACTGAGCCTTACAACTGTACCACTCCTTGGGCAAAAAAAAACCCCTTATTAGTACCATGAGTAGTAACTTGTTGTATATTAATGAGTGTCCAGAATGAAGTGGATAAATCTTACCCTTTGTTGCCTAAGGAAGAATATATGCTAGTACTAAGCCATTTAACTAAAGTATTTAAGCATGACTTGGCATTGAATTATCGTGACGCAAAGTTATCTCATTTAGGTCCCTATACCCATTTTTCTCCAAATTATTGTACATAATAGAAGCACATAGAATGTTGGATGTGCACAAAACCTTATATGATGACTTCTGACCTCATATCGTCTTTGTCAACTTTGTCAATCTTTCCCACTAATTTAGTTTCTATCCTTCAGGTAGCATTTGATGGGTCAGAATTTTCCTGTAGCACAGGAAATATCTTTCAAATTTTCAAATTTTTTTCATTTTATCAAACACAAAATTATTTTTTATTATTAAAAGTGGAAATAGAAATATGTTTCCAAAAAAATGTTTCTAGCCAGAGGGTTGGAAACATTTTTTCGATTTTTTTTTTTTTACCATTAGGAGGAAGAAGGGACGCAGAGGAAGAAGGCAAGGAGGGAGGAGGAAGAAGGAGGAAGGAGGGGGCGAGGGAGGAAAAAGGAAAGGAGGAAGAAGGGAAGCGAGGGAGGAAGAAGGGAAGGAGGGAGGAGGAAGAAGGGAAGCGAGGGAGGAAGAAGGGACGCAGAGAAAGAAGGAAAGGAGGGAGGAGGACAATAGGAGGGAGGAGGAAGAAGGGAAGGAGTGAGGAAGAAGGGGGCGAGGGAGGAAGAAGGGAAAGAGGGAGGCGGAGGAAAAAAGGAAAGAGGGAGGATGGAGAAGGGAGCGAGGGAAGAAGAAGGGAGGCGGAGGAAAAAGAGAAGAGGAAGAAGGGAGGCAGAGGAAGAAGGGAAGGAGGGAGGAAGAAGAAGAAGGGAATGAATGTTAGTCTTCGCTCGGATCCCCCTGCTTATCGATTTGGGCGTTTCTGATATCTCACTGGAATCTGGCGACCGGAGGACAATCGACGGACAACGACTTGACGAACATCATTGCCATCACCGGAAACACTTTGTCTTCCTCCAGCCACATCTTCTTCTTCCTCCTCCTCCTCCGCCTCCTTTCTTCCTCCTCTCTCCCTTTTTCCTCCTTCCTCCTTCCCTTCTTCCTTCGCCTCCTTTCTTCCTCCTCCCTCCTTCCCTTCTTCCTCTGCCTCCCTTCTTCCTCCCTCGCTCCCTTTTTCCTCCTCCAGCCACATCTTCTTCTTCTTCCTCCTCCTCTGAAAAGGGTTTCAGAGGAACCCACCATTTCCACCGATTCTTCTTCCCTCGCCATCAAACAATGAAATTTGTTTCTAGAAAAATAATTTCAAGTTAACAAACACAACGTGGTTTTGGAAATATGGAAATTTATTTCCTATTCACCAATTCCAGAAACAAATTTCTGGAAACTTCTTTCCGGAAACATATTTTCAGCCATCAAACGCTACCTCAAAGTCATCTTTCAAGATGTTTTTTTTTTTGCAACATGATGTCACCTTCTCTTATGATCACATCCTCTTTGGGGAAGGACCCGAATGGTCTACATATATTTCTCTTGAGTATAAACCATTGGCTCCCGAATGGTATCGGTCTTGACATCCTATCTTCTCTCGGATGTTTCCTTCTTACCTTGAAGAATATGGGCTACAAACAGTAACAGCCGGAGTCAATGGATGGAAATTTGGGCGATGTAACCAAATGACCTCTTCTTTTTTGTTTTCATAGGGAGAAATGACAATATTATTAGATGAATCTGCTGAAATACTAGACCTCCCTACCCGTGACCTTTTGGAGAAACAATTTCTCATGAACTCAACTAAGGTTAATGCAAATGACCTTATAGCTCACTTTACTGGATGAAAAACTTGGCCCCCAGTAGAAAACCATGGGATTCAAAGCATCACTAAAAAATCTATATGAAGAATTTTGAGCCTATGTTGGACCTTCGACCTTATCTAGAAAAGTCATAGGAAGAATTAAACAATGTATGATGATTTACACAGTTGGAGTGACCCTTTTCACCAATGGAAGCAACCTCCTACATGTTCATATGACCCAATTTTTTTGGATATGGTGACACAGCTGGACCCGACACTTGTCAATGGGAATGACAATCTTAGTTTTTCTTTACTAAGGACTCACCCCCTTCACCATTGGAGATGCCAACTTCATAGAAAGATGCATATATGCTTTACAATTGTGGTTCCTCAAGCATGTGAGACCCCAAGCTAGTCTATTCAGAAACACTACTAGAACATTAACAGTCTTAGAACAATACCGTTGTTTGATCAAGCAGTTAGATGGAGAAAAGATCATTTGTGATTATTATGATCGTCGTTAGAATCCACCTAGATATACTCACCATTACCATGGTCGTACTACACTCTTGGGTCATTATTTTATAGTTGATTATTGTGTTGATAAATGTATGAGACAATTCTCTCACAGACAGAAAATAGTTTCTATGCATCCACCAATTGAAGCTATTCCTGAATTCGACCTTAGCTCTCCTCAATGGGCAGCATTGTTCGCAATGACTCGACAAGAATGGAAGACGCAAATATCCTACACTTGGTTTATAGGCCCAATAGTAAAGAAGGAATACGCCAAGTGACGGGATGCCAACCAACCACCATCCATCATTTCTTAAAAGTTTTTGTGTCAACTTTGTACTCCTTATTTCATCTTCAGTCGTTGTCATCTTTGTTAGTGTTTTCTTTGAATGTAATTTTAACAACTCTTAATGCAATATGAACCTTCATTTTGTAATCATTTCCTTCCAATGACTCATCATTTTTCTATCTCACAAGGTGAATATTTGGAAGCCAACCAGATGATTGAGACAAGAGCACAAGCTAAGTAGGTTCCTTAAAACAAGGCTTCATCTTCTAAAAGGCCAACCGAACAAAAAAGGAACAAGAAAAACAACAAATATTCTTCTACAAATCGAGATGAAGACCATCTAGATTCACATCAACAACTAGTAAGGAGGAAAAGACAAAATTGCTTCCTGTCAAGAAGAAGAAGGCAACAAAGAAAGACAAGAAAAGAAAAGAAATCGTAGAGGAAAGATGTTCACCTAGCTTTATCACAAGTGAAAGTTCGTTAGAGGTTAAAAAGAAAGAGAAAACCTATCAAAAAAGGCAAAAAGGCAAAGAAGTATACCCCAAGCAATAGCTTAGACAGTGAGAGTTCTAACAGAAAGTAAATGAGGTCAAGGGCAAGAAGAAAAAGACAGCCAGAATTACGCAAATTGAGTGATGATAAAATTCCAACTAAGCACAAGTTTTATGAAATGAAAAAAAGAATGAGCAACTTTGAACTTATGGGAAAAGGAAAACGCTCATATTCATGTCAAGATTATTACCTAGGCATTAAAGGAGATAAAGACATGATGGGTTTGCCCAAGGAGTTCATCAAATATGATGGAACCACCTGCCCACACGTTCATCTTTCGACATTCATCAATGATTGCTACAAGATTTGGGCAAATAACAGAGCATTGTTTCGATACTTTTCAAGAAGTCTTGAAGGCATTGCAGTGCAATGGTACAAAGAAAATATTAACTCAGTTCAACTTAATGAATTTGACATATTCATTAACATGTTCATCGAAAGATTTGAGCAAAAAGTTCCTATGGCTCTAACCCTCAATACCCTTTCCAGTCTCTGCCAAAAACAATAAGAAAAGACTCAAGAATTTAATCAAAAATAGGGAATTCAATGGAACAAGATGAAAGAGCCCATTTTTGAAACACAAGCTCCCTCACTTAACAAGAAAAATCTCATCCAACCTTTGAAAAGTCTCATCTGCAATGCTCCAATCAAGACATTTGCGGAATTGATTGAACAAACAAATTCAATAGAGGAAGGAATTGAAGAAGGCAATTTCCATGGAACCATTGCATCCAAGTATGAAGAACAGGGCAAGAAAAGAGAAAAAACACAATTAGCCCCCACACTTCATAGCAAATGCTAGCACTCGAAAGGACAATGACAACAGTTATAAGCATGACGAAGAGACAAACCACAAGAAGAACACATAACTGTCCAAAGGAAATGAAGAATGGAGGAACAAACACCCAGACTAAGGTTATGACCAGAAGTTCATTCCTCTCAGTCAATCTCGCAAGAAGGTCCTAGAATACCTCCTCCCCAAAAGAACTGTCGTCTTGTTGAAAATTTCAGAACCTCAGAAAATGATCATAGGTGATAAAGAAAAACTATGTAAGTTTTATCGTGCCCCTGATCATGACATAGAGAATTGTTTTGTCCTCAAAGACATTATCCAAGATTTCATCAACAAAAATCTTAATATTGATGATGATAGCATCCCTGAAGTATTGAGAAATGCATTCTCTGATCACGAGAAGGCGGCAATAGCTACGATCGCCATAGGAACTCCACTCCCATATCATTTGTAGGAGCACATTTGACCTTGTGATCGAAACAATTCACATCAAGTCGTGGTGACTAATTGAGGTAAGAAACCTCTAGATTTTATTGGTATAATGAATAGCAAGACAGAAGGTTTATCCAAAAAAATATGCCATAATTCCAAAGTCTTTTCTCTTACAAGACGGCGATGATGAGTCATCAGATGACTCCTCAAACGAGGATCCATGCTACTTAGGTGATATCATCCCTTTGGAATAACATATGATTGAGGAAGACTGAATTTAGGCCTCTAGGGACCAATCAATCACTTTTACAAAAAAAGATCTTTCAAAATGTGGATATTATTATGAAGATGCTCTTTATATTATCGTCCAAGTTAATAAGATGATGGTGCCACATGTATTGATCGACAAGGGAAGTGGCTTAAGTATGATCTCACAGCCAAAACTTTGGAGTTTTATGAAGACAAATATCATCCCGATGATACCAAGATCTATGGATATGACAGTTGAAGTATGAATAGCAAAGGTACTCTCATCATGGACGTGATCATCAAATACACCAGTCACTGCATTATATTTCATGTTGTGGATATACCACCATCATATAACTTGTTCTTGGGATAGCCTTGGATCTATGAAGTTGGAGGAATCCCATCCACTCTTCACCAATGCCTCAAGTGGAATTTTGGCCCATCAGTAATCATTGTACACACTGAGGACCTGATCGAGAGGTTGGTACAGCCAATGCTCCCTAGGCCAATTGATTTGTTGGACGTACCCAACATAAGAACGACAAACAAAGGACCCTTAGAAAAATAGATGCAAAGTATGGAGATAAGCGAATCATCCAAGAGAGTGAGTTATCAAAAACATCCATTGTATGCTCATTTCATGAGAAACCCTAAAGGATTTCAGCTACTTTTGAAAGGTGGCTATCATTCATTCACTGACCTCGGGAAGAATGAAGATGACATCTTGTAGTCGATCAGTATCCCTTTTCAGATGAACACTAGAGGATTGAGATACCATGAAGAAGTCTAAGAAGAATCTTGTTTTCAAAACCTCTCGTAAATGTTGTAATTTTAACTTCTACTTGTCTCGTCTCATGAGAGAACCCTCCCTTTATGAACTAATAACTTTTAGTATGCATTACAAGTGATCTTTTGTTATCAATTTTAATTTTGTTTAATTTTTCTTTATCTTCTTCTTTCATAATGTCGGACTTCAACATGTCTCAGTTTCTTCTTTCACCTCGAAAGTCTCTCTAGAAAGCATTTATCAAACAAGAAGTTGGTGAAATAGAACCTATGATAATATTTAAGTCAGAATTACCGAAATTCGCTCAGATTCAGAGACAAGAATATCCCTCATCCTTAGTTAATGATCTAATTAAAGAAATTGACATTGAAACCAGTGAGAATCCTAAGATCCTTTAAATTGGCACTAGTTTGTCAGTAGACGAGAAGAAAAAATTGGTAGACTTTCTTATAAGCCACCAAGAAGTTTTCGCATGGACAATGGTTGGGCTTAGACCCCTAGCTAGCTGAACATTGTTTGTCCTTAAGTCACAGTTGCAAGCTAGTCTTACTTAAGGCAAATTTATTCGTGTCATTGATTACCCTGAATGGTTGTCTAATATCGTGGTAGTCCCCAAGAAAAATGGTAAAGTCAGACTATGTATTGACTTTCGAGTCCTTTACAAAGCCACACTCAAAGATGATTACTCACTTCTAAACATTGATTTATTGGTAGACAGTACTGCAAGCCATGCCATGTTCTCTTTTATGGATGGATATTCGGGATACAACCAAATCAAATTGGCAGTCAACGATAAGCCCAATACTGCTTTTACCACACCCTAAGACACTTTCTATTACATGGTAATGCCGTTTAGGTTAAAGAATGCTGGAGCAACTTATCAAAGAGTCATGACTGCGATATTCCATAATCAGATGTACAAAATTATGAATGCATATATCAATGACATATTAATTAAATCTAAGGCAAGAGAGGATCACATTGAAACCCTCAACCAGGTGTTTGAGAGACTCTTACAATACAAGCTTCGTTTGAATTCCTAGAAGTGTGTGTTTGGGGTTGAATCATGCAAACATTTGGGTTTCATGGTCAGTAAGAGGGGGATCAAGATGGATCTTACCAAAACTAAAACGATCATCAATATTCCACCACCTACTAATATAAAGGAACACAAATTTTGCAAGGGTGGATCCAGTCCATCAGACGATTCATCTCCAATCTAGCCATGAGACACGAACCATTCAACCAGTCGCTGAAAAAAGACGTCAAGTTTGAATGGGGTTTGGAGTGCTAACAGTTATTTGAAATGATTAAGAAATACCATCTAAATCCACTAATCCTAAAACCCTCGCCGATGGATAGACCATTGCTACTTTGCATCACAGTAAATGAGTCAACATGTGGCGACTTTTTGGCACAGTATGAGGAAGGAAGTCACATCGAGCATGCAATACATTACGTTAACAAAACTTTTGTCAACTCTGAAAAGTACTTTTCAATAGTAAAAACTAGTCTAGTGTTGGTTTAGATATGTTAGAAGCTGAGACATTATTTGTTAGTTTGTAAGGTCAAGATACTCTCCAAGCTAAATCCTCTTAAGTACATCTTGGAACAGCCATTCCTTAATGGGCGCATCGCCAAATGAAAAATTTTGCTAATACAATATGATCTTGAATACGTGTGCTAGAAACAAATCAAAGGACAAGCAATTGCGGATCTATTGGTAGATTTTTCCCAGTACGAAAAAAATCAGAATCAATGATGAGTTTTTGGATGAATATGTACTAAGATTGGAAAAGGTCCTGGCATGTAAGATGTTTTTTGATGGATCTAGGAATGTAATGGGATCAGGTATAGACATTCTACTTGTCACTTCAGAGGATGAAATGACCACATACTCTTTAAAACTCGACTTTCTATGTACCCATAACATGGCTGAATATGAAGCCCTCATATAAGACTTCGTTCTTTGTTGAGTTTTCAAGTAAAAAGGATGTATGACTTCGGTGACTCTCAACTTATCGTCAATCAAGTGAATGGAGAATGGCAGGTCAAAGATGAAAAGTTGGTGTCATATCAAGAGATCGCTACCTCCTTCATCCATCAATTTAAAGAAGTTCAGATGGCTCGCATAAAAAGAGAATGCAACCTTATTGCAGATGGCCTTGCAAGTTTAGGATCCAATATCTCCTTTTGAATCAACGAAGCAATAAGTTCTTTTGAATTGAAAAATTAGAACATCCCGCTTTTGAAACGATGAAGTATGTTCATCATATCCAAGAAGGGAATACGCCTTGTTATCATGATATCAAAAATTACATTGATAGTGGGGAATTTCTAACTGCAATGTCTAAAAGGGAACAAAAAGCAATTCAACACATGTCAGCAAGGTACTTTATTCTTGCAATACAAGCGTGGGTTTAGTACTGATACTCTTGGTGCCTTGATGAAAATGAGACAAAAGAAGTCATCAAAGAGTCGCATCGAGAAGACTGTGGGGGGCCATGTTGGTTACCAAACCATCACCAAACAAATAGTTCGAGCAGAATATTATTGGCCTACTATGCAAAAAGATTGTTACTAGTTTGTTGAAAGATGTAAATAATGTCAGCTACATGCTTCAATTATCCTTGCACTGGCCTCTCACTTGCATTCTATAACTTCTCATTGGCCATTTCCAATATGGGCATTTGACGTAGTCAGACTAATATCCCCTATAGCTTCTAAATGCCATAAATATTTTATTGCTACAACGGACTATTTTACCAAATGTGTAGAGGTCATCACGCTCAAAACAGGAGAAGGGTGTCATGTAGTATCCTTCATTCACAAAAATCTTCTTTGTAGATTTGGAGTCCCTCATGATATAGTATCGAATAACATGATTCATTTCAAAAATGAAAAAATAAGGCAATTGTGTAGCAAATATCAAATAACGCATCATTTTCAGCTTCTTATTACCCTCAAGGTAATGAGTAAGTAGAAGCCCCCAATAAGATCTTGATCCGCATCTTGGAGCGGACAGTGGAAACTGAAAAATATTGACATGAAAAGATGCACAACGCCTTGTGGGCATATCGCGCCCCTATGAGAACTCCAACAAATGCCACTCCAGCAGAGCTAGTCTATAGAACAGAAGTGGTTCTACCATTACATGTACTAAAAGTCGCTTTGAAGTTCCCTTCTCTTATAGAGCTTCCTCTAAATCAATATCAACAGAAGAGACTACTGCAGCTCGATTTGTTAGATGAAAAGAGGTTAAAAGTGGTTGAGCACACCGAAGCATATCACCAAAGAGTGGCTAGACAATTTGCCAAGTCAGTTATTGAGAGACATTCCAAAGCGAATGACTTGGTCCTATGATTTGTGGTATCTCAGAGGATGACCATGTGGTAAGCGTACCAAACTAAGAAGGCCTATATCTTATTAAGGAACTTACTGATCCTATTAACACTCTTCACCGTAGGAAATTCTACACCTAGTCCTTTTGTATTTACCTTTCAATCAATGACAAATATTTGTATTCTCCACATTCGATCTATTATTTGTTTGGATTCTTCCCAGTCGTAAAACGTAATGATTACACTAGGGCATTTTTTTATTATTATCACTCAAGACTCGAGAGCAACCCTTGCAGATAAAGGTTAAACCTGCATTGCAAAGCAACTTGCTCAGGTAAGTGGTCAAACCTGAACTCAGTCTTACCCAAACCCATGCAGGTAAGGGGTTAAACATGTAATACAAAATAACCCATTCAAGTAAGGGGTTAAATATGAAACATAACTCCAAATATGTTTTGTTTGAAAAATAAGGGGTGTTTATCTTTACCAAGAAGCATGACTAGTGCTGGCTTAGTAAAAGGGGCATATGTTATCACCACAATTTTTTTCCAAAAAAGACTATATTGTATTTAATTTTTTTATCCTAAGCCCAACCCTAGACCCATAATAAATGCACGAATCTCCAAACCCATATCTGAGTCCAAATGCAAGATTCAAATTCAAAATCTATCACTAAGATCCAAATTAGATCCAAAACTAGACCCTAGATCCAAATTGAGAATTTCAAACTCAAAATCCAAAGCTGAGATTTAAACGACAAAATTTGATGCTATTAAGTGCCACAGGCAGATGCACCTACCTTTCCTTTGTCTCATTCTTGTGCCAAAAATGTGTTTTGAGCTTAAATCACCCACTAGAATGTGTCGGTGACCAATCAAACTCAATCTGGATATAAAATAAGCCCGAAATAATTCAAAAACAGAGTCGACCCCCATTTATAGCAAAAACCATTTTTATACACATTAAAAAATGGTTTTATGTTTTTTTTTTATGAACGGACCCCTGCAGGCTAGGGTGTGAAATCTACCCCTTATTGGTCCAAACGACACAATAAGAAGGGCATTTTGCCCCTTTTTTATTTTATTCTATTTATTTATTTTTTATTGAACCAAGCGCGCATCATGTGTGATCTCGAGTTGCACAATCATGCGTTGTTGTGCGCTGCTATGCACCGCGCGCTGACATGTTAGGCACAAACATGTCGAGCAAGGGTCTGCGAGCTGTGTAAGCCCCATTTTCAGCTAAAACTGCCCCTGTTGGGTGGGCATTAGTCTTGCTCACACCTCAAAGGCTTATCTGCAGGACTAATGGCAAATCCCACTTGGTCAAAACCTATTTTCAAAAAATTAAAAATTATTCAAAAATACTTAGAATTCGCATGAAAATGTTGTTCAATTAAAAAAAAAAATTCAAATTTTGAGTTTTGGCTCCAAAACTTTCTATAAATAACCCACAATTTTCTCTTTCAGGCATGGACTAACCCTTGGGGAACCTTAGTGCTTTCTCACTTGAAGAATTAGAGTTTTCCTTAGCTTTTTCTTTTCATTTCTCTCTTCTTCTCTTTTTCTCCAACCTTGGGAGCAAGCTTCTCTAAGTTCCAATTCTTCAAAGGAGCATGAGGAGATCTTTTGGAGGAACATCTTCATTATGTTGGAGTTTCACTTGAAACGACCCTATGATCATTCAAGAAGGAGACTTGTTCATAAAATCATCTATATTATAGGTGTGTAGTCCTCCTCTTGTTTTCATTTTTTCATTTCCTCTTACCACCTTCTCATGGCCATGCAAGAAAACTCTAAAGAATTTCTATTCAGAGTCGAGAGCTACTCTTGTCTGCACCGAAAGTACGAGCAAGGTGAAATAAATTTCATTTCTTCATTTACTTTCAAAAATATGTTTTTTATATTGCTTTATTCATCGTTTATTTTTTAGATGATGTTCATGCATGATAGATTACTTTTTCTTAATTAATGAGTAAATGCACGGAAAGAATGAGTGTGTGGGTTGGGATTTTTGCATTATTATGTTCATTTTGAGGTTGAGATTTATCCAACTCGAGAAAACCCTTCATGAATATGCACACATTCAAATGTATCTTCATGACATTCTCACATTTAGTTTATTTCTTAATCACCCAATTAGGAACCAATGAATGTTTTATTATGTTGCTCAACATTTCATTTGTATTTGGTTTTCTTTCATACCCAATCATAGGAAAAATAGATTTTCTTGTACTAAACATGGTTTTGCACTTACGTATAAAAATATTTGGAACTATGTTGACTTAGCCTTGGCTCTTGCATGGGTCCATATTCCTCTCTGGCCTACATAGAAAAATCGAAGTCAAATATTTTCAAGATTATTTCTTGATTTCAACTCTCGTGAAAGCATATATGTATATACATATTATATACGTATATATACACATGACTATCTCTCTTTGTCATACTCTCTTTATGATTTAACATATTTTTTTTACAAATTCTCATGTACATACATATATAGAATATATATACGTGTGTTTCACTATCTTTCTCCCTCTCTAAAATTTATCTCTCTTTCTTTTTCTAACATTTTATTCTCCCTCTCTATTAGAGTCAATACTTTCTTTTCATGAGTTTTCATATGTCTATGCACGTGTGTGTGCATGTATATATATGTATATAAGTACGTATAAGAATACATATCTCTTTTCCTTTTAAAACCCTTTATTTTGTGATTTTTAAAATCTCTTTCTCTTTCTCTCTCTCCCTATTCCTCTCGGATTAAAATATTTTCTCTTTTCCTTTCTTTTGAATATTTTTCTCTCAAGATCTAAAGGTTTAACTTTTCATTTGACGATTCACCAAGACCAAAACTCAAAGTAATGACTCAATATTGGAATCATGCTTGATGGACTACAACCTCATTCCATTTTCAATCATTTTTCTCTTTTCATAAAAATACTTATGACAATTATATAAATAAAAAATAAGAAACTCCAATGTATGTTATGCTAGAAATGTTTTTAAAAGAATGTTATGGTAGGAATGCTTTTAGAAGAATGTTATGATATGAATGAATGATTTGCTTCTAATAATGTATAGTCAATGTATTCATATGATCTACATTCATTTAACGTCACGAATTATCACAAACACCCATCTAAAAGAACTTAAGTACAATGAGATGGAGATCTAGTTAGGTAGTAACAAAATTAGAGCAAAATCTCAAACCTACTTAAATTCTTAAGAGAACACTAAATCCACTTAAAAACAAACTTCAATAGTTTTCAAATGATATTTGTAAAGATTTTTCAAATCAAAGTGTTCTATACTCTCAAATGCTTCTTCAAAACTTTCTCAAAAAATTGAAACATCAAATCTTTAATGTTTTCTCAAACACCACACCGCATTTAGGACAAAAATATGTTTAAACAAAAATGAAATATATAAAAAATAGACATAGCCTTTGGATTGGTTACCTTTAGTAAAGCACTGGGAACAATCAATACTCGTACCGACGGACAAGTCTATTTCTTTCTCATTTCAAAATAAAACCTTATTTTTCTGAAGCACTCCAAAAACTAAAATATTTTTAGGGATGCAAACAAAACTAAATTTTGAAAGAAATAAAACATAAACCAAAACCCTATTGTAATGTATATATATATATATATATATATATATATATATATATATATATATATATATATATATATATATATATATATATATATATATATATATATATATATATATATATATTACATGTATGTTCTTACAACTTACATTCCGCACCACTAATGTAATGCAATTTTGACCAGCTTTCATGAGTCAAAAAACACAAGTGTTTTATGTGTACATACTACCCTTCAACATCAAACAATCACACAATAGTACTCAGCAATTTATAACACTTTTTCAGCATAATACATATATATATATATATATATATATATATATATATATATATATATATATATATATATATATATATATATATATATATATATATATATATATATATATATATATATATATATATATATTACATGTCTTCTCTTACCACTTACATTCCAAACCAATAATGTAATGCAATTTTTGACCAGATTTTTGCTATTTCAGATCGCACAACCTAGCTAAACTACAATCTTTCTCTCCTACACGTTATACTCATTAGTCATTACTATTTTAACTCAAGCTAAATTGACATTTTGATAGCAGAAATATAATAATCAAAACTTGAAAACAAATGAGAACAAATCCCATGGAATGGAAGCAGATATAGTATTCCAAGCCCTTTATGAAAATCAGGCTATTACATCTAAAGGCTCTTACAGGAACATTTAGGGACACTCTATAGCTTGAGTGGCATGTCTTTGCACGAAGATCATTTGGGTTTGGTAAAAGGTTTATTCATTTTCCAATTCCCACTAAAGCATATACCTTCACACTGTTAAGTCTATATAGGTTGGGAAGACACGTTCTTCATTTAGGGTCAAAGATACTATACTTATTTTAAGCAATAGTGTTAAACATGGCGCCAAAAATTTTAAATTTACGTATTAAAGTTTTTTCCATTTGAATCAGAATAAGAAGTTTGAGAAGTTAAACTATTGTGTAGTTAATGGTTCATTCCATGAAGATCATGTATTCCTTAATTCAATTTGAATGCAATCCATGTTTCCAGTCATCAAGAACCTATACTTTTTTATTTTTGGGCTGGCGCCATGGTTCTTATTGGAAACCAAATTATGTGGGTGGACGGCTGTCATCAAAAGAGGTCCCCAAGAAAGTAACTTTAATTGGAGCTTACTACAATCAAACTATAACATCATGCATTTTTTAATTGAAGTTTTAGTTGAGAAACATGTAAACTTCAAAGCATCTACTATTAATTCTTATATATTATTAATATTGATATAGTTGTTATTTTTTATTATTATCAATGCCATCATCAGTTGAGAGAAAACTGAACTCCATTAGGTTGCCTAGTAATAGAACCATAAACATGAAAGTTGAAATATCTTATCAAAAAATAAAGAGAAAATGTCATCCTCTTAGATATCCTACATTCAACACACCACTTGTTATTTTCCTCATCTAATCAGGCAATCCACCTAAATAATAGAACTCAAGTAATATCAAACCCCATTCCTTGAATAAGAGAGAGAGAGAGAGAGAGAGAGAGAGAGAGAGAGAGGCATATCGTTGGGTGGCGGAGGCCATTGGGTCGATTCGAAACCTTCATTCAAGTTTAATGCTATTGAATGAGTTATGGACATGTACTCAACTTACTACCATAATTTTTCAAATCTTTATGTGTTTGTTTTCTTTTTATGTATTTGATATTAGACGTACCTTGTCTGCATGTTATATGTATGTATGGGTGCCACACCCATAATTTGAATATTTTTGAAAAATGCGACACCAGTACCCACATCTGCACCCAAATCCACACCTATGTAACAACTGGTGAATAGTTATGAGCTAAATGGTCTTTGTGTTTCCTTTCTTGAACTATAAGATGCATTTGCACAAGAGTAATTGGCAAACCGTTGATTATGGAGCAGCCTATAGTAGCTAGAAAATCCTTGTTTGAAGGCTTGAATGGCTTGTTTGGAAATCAAAAAGCAACATTCTATCCTCACAAACAACAAGTTGAACTTTCTATTGTAAAGGGGAATGTCCATCTTTTCAAAGTAATTTTAGGTAATCCATTTCTATGTCTACTTTTTAATCTTCATTTCCAATTTTGTGTTTCAGTACCAAGAGAGTATTTTTGAAGTTATTTTTCATTCACTCATTCTTATTGTCCTAACACCAAGGTTACTCTGTCTCCTTCATTTTGAATGTCTCGGCTGAAATTCTCCTAATCCATAGCTAGTCATCCCATGTTGAGCTTGCAACATGCTCATTTTCCATCTCAACATATATTTCCCACTTGTTTAGATCTCATTGTCAACTCAAACTTCTGAACTGAAATTTTCATGATCCGGGAGTTCAATTGGTGATTTCTTCGCATTTGTGTGATTAGACATCACATCTGTATGACTAGACAGACTTCTACATAGTATGTTCAGCATCCGTTCTGAGAGATCACATGCTGATCGTACAATTCATCACTGTTTTGAGCCACTCAACTTTATTTGAATCCAGACATTGTTGTTGGTGGCTTCAGAGCTAAATTCTAACCAATATGAATTTTGATTTCAAGTCTGAGCACACTGGTGGACTCAACATCACTCGAAAAGTATCAATGCATCTATTTCTCACAAACAAATTCAAAATCATTATTTTCTATTTTACCCAAAACATTTTTATTTTACATCTTGGTTAGTTTTGAAAATATTGATTTTTCAAGGGCAAATTAAGTTATTTTTTCATGAAATTTCATATGAATACATATTTTTGAATTGTCTATGATTCTGCATAGTTTGATGTCCACACTGACTCGTAGAACATGGTTTTTGCCCCACAGGCAAAACCATCATTTAGTAAATGTGCAGGATTTTCATAATTATTTAAGTTAGGAATCATATGAACCTAAGTTACATGTTTCATGTGCTAGACATGAGCCCAACATCGCTCATGCAGGGTTTGAACTCACCATGAAATCAGCTAGATCAAAATTGAACTCAGTCAGCTCAATTTGACCTAAAACTGAACTTAATTGACCGAAGCTTGGTCTGGACCTACATTCATCCAAGTTCAGACTTAGAGCAAGCCAAAAAACATCCTAAAATTGAGCATGACCCCGCTGAACTGAGGTTGAGCCTAGGTCTGATGCTTGGATCTTAGATCATGATTTTAAACCCCAAATCTACAATATGGATAGGTAATTTGATTGTTTCAAATCTAGGTCTCATGTTTGATTTCCAAAATCATTTTTCTCAATCCAAAACAAGAACTAAATCTTTAATCTACATCCAAATTCAAATCCTTACTCAAAATTCAGATCAGATCTATGTCAAGCATCAAATCTTCAATCTACATCCAAATTCAAATCCTTGCTCAAAATTCAGATCAGATCTATGTCAAGCATCAAATCTTCAATCGAAAGTTCTGAATTGATCCATCCTGAACAAAATCTATCTTGGTCATTCATCTCAGGGCTGGCTAGGATTTTTCATCATTTTCAAAAGAAGTGCTGCCGTACTCCTATTTTCTTGGTAATTAGCTAAAAATGAATTTTAGCTAGTAAAATATAGGTCTTTCATCAAATCTTCAAGCGTAACTCAACCATAGATATGTTAACACCTCTGCAATCCCTAATTTTCATTTTCTAAATATTGGATTGGTTAAAATCTTGTCAAAAACCTTTTAAATAAGGGTGGGGATCGTCCACCCCTTCATTCCCCTTTTTTGGAATGTTTTCCAAAGGGAGTTCTCTCATTTCTTTCTTATTTTACTTAGATCTTTTCTTACTTTTGCGAACTTGGATTCCACTTTTTGTGAGCTTAGGTGGCGATTGACAAGGGTTCATTGTTGAGGATTATTCGAATCATTGAGCAAGTGAGCTCATTTCAGCTGAAATTAGGGAAATGAAAGGTTTATGATGATAATTTGGCTCTAAAAATTATGTATTTCACTGAAAATTGCTTGTTGATAACAAAAAAGATTTAAAAACCTTGTGTGAAGAAATTGCTGAAAAGGTAGAAATGAGCCATTTTGAGCTAAATTCAACCAAATGTAAGTTGGAAAGTGGGTTGTGGAATTTCCTGATGATTTGCAAATATGAGAATTTTCATACTTGAATTGATGAAACATAATTCTGAGGAGTTCCATAGTTATTTCAAGCAAATTTGACAATATTTGGGCAAAACGAAGGTGATCGAGGGCAAAATGGTTATTTTTCTGATTGACAGTTGGCTGGATGATCTGGGCCCATTTGCTTGACATTTGGATTATGAAATCCATGTTTGTGTGATCTAAATGAGCACAAAAATCTCCTTCAAGAGGGATAAAATGGTCATTTTGTAATTAAAATTTGAGGTGTCTGCACCAGCTATCAAATTCTTTTGTCACAATCACATGTCTAGACATTTTTTACCATTTTTTACTAAATTTGACCAAGATTTTTCACACAGAGACAAAATGGTAACTTCATTTGCACTTGTATTTGCATCCTCAACTTAGGTCTCATGTCATATATATCCAAAATCATCTCAAATATACCATTCCCTAGGCTCATAGGTCCTAACTTACGTTTTTATCATCATGTCTACCCTAAAAGGGCAATCTCAAGGCTAAAATGGTCTTTTTCATATTTTGTCACGCCCAAGCTTAAAGTGGTCATTTCCAATAATATTCCTCTACTTATGTCTTATATCATGTATTCCTAAGTTCCTCATGTTCCATAGCAACAAGCACTGCTTTCCTATTTTGCCTTGATTTTATGTGTAGGGTAAAATAGTCTTTTTCTTCACCTATCCCAATCGCAAAACCAATACTTTCTTTCCGTCACAATATTCTATGATATGTTACTTAGGTTATATGCCTCATACACCTAAGTTCACCAAACTTCATGATTTATTGCCTATTTTCCCTTAATTTTACATTTAAGCGTAAAATAGTCATTTTTATCACTTATTCCAGCAGCAAAATTGATATTTGGCCAATCAAATCGCACTTTTATCACTTTCCTTAGGATATATTTATATATGCCTAAGTCCCTCTTACCATGCCTCTTCCAAAACATATGAATTTTCTGATCGTTTGTAACTTTTTCTCATTATTTTACAAACACAAGGGCATTTTGGTCAAATTCTTTTCCCCATCTCCAGGGGTTGATTCAAAATTTGACTTCTTCATAAAGTTTTCAACTTAGGTCATATTCATGTATTCCTAAGTCCATATGATCATTTTCCAAAATTCAAAGTCAAAATTATTTAAAATCACATTTTAGATCATTTTGCAATACAAGGACACTTTTGTCTTCTTACCCTCAACCAAGGGTAAAAAAGTTATTTTGACTCCATGCTATTTTCCCATACTTAGGATATATGTCATGTATACTTAAGTATTAACATGATTTCAAGATATATTCCTAAATCTCTTTATTTTGAAATGTATATTATTTTAATAATGAAATCCAAAGTCATTTGTCAAAATAATTGGATTTCAGGGGCAAAATCATCATTTTCTCTCTTAAAGTGTTTTTTAAACTTAACATTTATTTCATAGATGTGCTATGTTTAATCATATACTTTCAGAAATCTTTTCAAATCCAATTTCTTGTGTGATTTGAATTACATTCATTAATGTAATTCAAGTTACACCTTAAAGTAATTTGATTCACAGGGGCTTTTTTATTTTTTATTACATTTTGGGGACAAATTTGTCCTTTTCAATCCAAAATGTTTTTTAACTATGTTTTTATCGTGCATATACCTAATTTAAACCACAAATATTTTCAAATTCAATATATTTTGTCGTTCAAAATTCACACATTGTGATACAGATTTCAAATCCAAATCATTTTCTTATTTAGATCTTGATCTAGATCTCTTCTCAAATTCATATTACTCTTCCAAATTTGGTTCTTTATCATAATCCAAAGTTTAAAACTATATCCAGATCCATGTTCTAAAAATTTCCCTAGATTCGGGATCTATATCAAAGCCCATTTACCTTATCCCGATCCAATTTCTTTCATATGCATTTTATGCATCGAGGATTTCTCTCTCTAAACTTAAATGTCTACTCGAACCTCGAGTCCATCTCATGCGAAATTCAGATGATCTAGGTCTACATGCATAATATACCATAGGAAACGTTAGCATGGATCAAGGGATGAACAGAAATGTCAACTCACTTGAGATTTTGTATCTTCAGTTCATGCACATACTAAATCTGATGATCCTCTTAGATTTTTTAACTATAAAATTTTATTAAAACTTAGGCACGTTTGGTTCTCATAGAGAAAGATGATATTCAAATCTACACTTAGACCAAAATATCTCAGTCCTTCTTCTAATTACTCTATGGAAGGCGACAAGAACGGTCAGACCTTGTACCAACAAGATGGGTTCTTTCTTTATCAAACAAAAACAAAGGCAAGTATTGTGAACAAAAACCTTGTGCCCGTCCTATACTCCTATCCGCATGACCCATGTACAAGGGTCCACATAACCTTTGTACAGTGGTCATAGTGATGAGATGGAAACAATGGACCCTTTTCTTCAAAATCATTTTAAAGATAAAAAAAAAACTTGTTGGATACCCACACCCACGCCCACAAAGCAAATATATGATGCCCTGTGCTTTTCGCAACATATCGACAACTGATCAGCAGTTCACTTTATGTTCATGATCATATGCTTGCCGTCTCTCCACATCAATAAGCAATTCATAGGTTGCTTGAATTTTAATGAAGTAAGCTTCAACAGTTTCCCCTTCCTCTATTGTTCCTCTACCATCACATACTGTGGGACAATTTTAAGGAAGCGGGTTTCAACAATTTCCCTTTCCTGTAGTGTTCCTCTGCCATGAGTAGTTTCCCCTTCCTCTAGTGTTCATCCACATGGTTATGTTTATGACACTTAATTTTATGAACACTATGCACTAATTTCATTTAGAAAGCTGTGTATGTAAGAAGGGTAGTCCAAAATTGGGGACACGAACACAAACATCATTAGGTGATGTATGTGTATATAAAAAAGAGAGAGAGGGAGAGGGAGAACCATCAGGGTGGTATAATTTTGCTAACGCCAATAAGCAAGCTTTATCTTTTCCTTTTAAGCATCTCTTTTCACTCTCATTGATCACAAACCAAGAACACGCTATAGAAGCAGCAGTGGCACAAGTAGGTGCCTATATTATTGTGCAATACATTAGTTCGTGACATAAAAAATGAGATGCATGCAGACTTTGAAACGAATAGCATGCCAGCAACTATGAACATGATATGGCCACTAGAAAAAGATGTTGCAGAGAGTTTTAGCTTTAAGCTTTATGCCTCCACATTGATCAAGCCCAATAGAAAATACAATGCATTCACGTCTCAAATGTTTTGATTGTTGTATGCCTCAAAATGTGCTTGTCAAGATCTAAAGGCAAATGTTTTCCTTCACAAGGTCTTACAAACCTATATCTTAGTGCAAGAACAAAGAAAGAAAGAAAAAACTAGAGTATAGCAGTTCTAAAACTTCAATAGTTCATCTATATAATGAAGCACAAAATGTGCATAATGCGTGCAGTCTTACACTAAAGCCCCGTTTGATGGGCGGGTGAAAAATCTTCGAGCGGTTGAAATCTGTACGGGCGGGTGAAATTTCACCTGCCCGACGAAATTACCATCACACGCCTTAAAATTTCACTCGCCGTTGGTAAAGTAGAGAGCTCGGACTTTCGAGCGGTTGAAATTTCAACCGCTCGAGTTGCTTGTTTCGGGCGCTCACTCCGCTCGAGTTGCTTGTTTCGAGTTGCTTCCACCGTGAAGCGTTCACTCCGCTCGACCTCCCGGTCGACCTCCCTCTGCACCTCCTCCTCCCTCGTGCCTTCTCAGTCGCACCAGCCTTCTCACTGTCGCATCAGAGTAAAAGAGGTCGCCACTGGTCCGTCGCCTCTCCACTCCTCCGCCGGTATGCTTTCTCCCTTCTGATGCTTTCCCTTTCTCCCTTTCTCTAGATGCCCTAAGTTGTTTTCCTGTGGCTACACACCGGCAGGGAAGAGAGACGCAGAGACAGGGCAGCATCCGCCACTGCCACAGTTGCCGCTCCTTCCCTCTGTTACTGCACGGTGAGTCTCTCTATCTCTCTCGCTTCTGCCACAGTCACCGGCAGGGAATGATTTGGGCGTTTTTCTGCATAAGCTGATTTCATGGCCTCTGATTTGGGCGTTTGGGCTTGTAACCTTTCTTAAGCCAAATAGTTGTTGGTTTCGATCAGTTCGTCTCGACTGATGTTGATTCAACAAAGATAGCAGCGAATGTGAACTGCAGTTGCTGTTTAGAAATAGAATCTTGATTTTACTTTTTAGGTGCTTGGTATTATCACCTGTGCTTTCTTCTCTCAAGAATTTTCCTTGTCATCACTTTATGCGAAATTTTGCTTTATCTGGAGATGCTTGAGTTATGTTTTTTAGTGTTGGAGTGATCTTTTGTTCCATTCAAGATTGGGATGTGGATTCGAAGAGATTTTGGTCTCCTAGATCTTCTGAACTGCCATGAACGTTTTCTCTATTTATTTCATCTCAAAGAAATAGTACCCGGATGAGTTGTTTCCTTGTTGAGAAGTGCCGTTTCTATGGCTGTTGGTAAAAACCTAATATCTATGGCTTTTCTTTTACACATCTTGGGAAAAGAAATTTCATGTTTTAGTTTCTTTGAAATATATCAAGGCAAGTTCTGCAGAAAGGTGCTACTTGGATTGCGTATGTGAACATATCCGAATGAAAGTTTTCCTGTTAAGTCCAGGTTCTAGCAGCTTGCCATCTACACGACAGAGCTTTTGTGATTATCCCACAGACCACCTATAGTTGCTATGAAGAAGTTGAATTTCACTGAGTGTGTAAATTAGAAGTTGCTGCACTTCATGATTTGATGAGATTATTTGGTGAAGTGCTATTTTTTTTTCCTGTTAAAAACACTAACATGCTTCTGTTTTCATTTTTCAGGTAATGGCAATTATCGCAGATTTTATGCTCGTCTGGCTACCAGCACCAACTGTTTCTCTGAAGCCACCTCTAGCACTCAGTGCTGGGCCTATTGCAAAGTTTTTCCATACCTGCCCTGATAATGCTTTTCAGGTGAGTGGACAGTTGAGCCCTCTCCCAACGGCACTTCTGCCTTATAGTTGTGTGGGAGGCAGTATTGAATATGTATGACGATATGAGTTGGCTGGTGACATTTGGTTTCAGGTTGCTTTGGCTGGAACATCATACTCATTCTTGCAGAGAGTGGGAGCGATATTGGTAGTCTTGCAGAAGCAATTTTTGGGTTACTAAGATCCATCCTTTTGTTTTTATTTCAAATTATTTCTAACATTTATGCTTCTATTTTACAGCGTAATGGCTTAAAGCTTTTTGCTGTGATCTATTGCATGTTTTTGCTCTCATATTTCCTCCACCATGTTTGTGTTAATGATTATGCAACCTTTCTGCTTATTGTTTTCTGTCAAAAAGATTATTCTTTTGCTTTATTGCAACTGAAGTAACAAAGCTAACGTCCTTCTATTTTGATACCAATTTAGCTGCCTTATATGTTTAGCAATTGGAAACAATTTTTCTGCACCGGCTGTCAAAAACAATTATCCCTCTAGTTTGTCCCTGCAATTTCTTTTACGTCTACTTATTGAGTCCATACCTTGCATATCCAACAGGTACCAGATATTGGCTGGTGTTATTGAGCAGCGGATTTTGGAACCTTTGCTTCACGAACAGAAGCTTATCCTGAGTGCATTATGTTTTGCTGTTCGAACAGGAAACACATTCTTGGGAACGTACAAGGGTGGATCATCGAACAAGAAACACATTCTTTTATGTCTACTTCATTTTTGTTGTTCAAATGTTTACAAATTATCAATTGAATAGTAAGTTTGTTTATGAACGTTGACAATTTGTTTAGTTTGATTGTTTGACATTTGTTTTGTTTTGAACAGGACAACGAAGATGATGTCTTGCCAAAAGTACTATGTGGTTTTTGAAGGGCTTGAGCGAGGCATATATGACAGCTGGGAGCGGTGCCAACCATTAGTCTATCGGTACAAGGGTGCCGTCTTCAAATCATTTGATTCATTAGAAGTAGCTGAAAATCACATGTATGAGTATGTCCAGAAGAAGTATGGTGTGCAAGTAAGCAGGCCTCCACTCATTGAAGATGTGACCGCAAAGCAAGATATAGAAGACACAAAGTTTGAAGAACGGAAGTGCAGCCGCAAATGTTGGATTACTTGTTTTGTGATTACATGTTTTCTTTGTTGGATATGTACTCATTAAACTTATTTTTTTATTTTGATAGTAGAAAACACACCCTTTTGTGGTTTCATACTCATTTAATTGTTGTGGACATGTACTTTTGTGGATTAGATGTTTCGGCTTTTTTATGCAAGCTTCTGTCGGATTTTTCATGTTGTGTTCCTTTTCAAGTTTAACTGTGGATTGAATGAAGAATGCTTGTTCTGAACTTGTCCTTATATGGTGTAGACCCAAAATTAGGCAGAGGTCGGATTTTTAAACTCCTTCAAGTTTAACTGTCGGATTTTTCTACATAAACATGAACAATGGTTCTGCGTTATTGAACTGTGAGATGGTGAGCTATAGTTGTTTCATGATTCACAATGATTAAATTGTTATATACTTGCTTAAAAAAGACGTGAGGAGGAGAAGACACAAAAAAACATCATTTATCACGTTAAATTCTTCCTCTGCATCAAACATGGTTAACTTTACCACGTTAAATTCTTTCTGTGCATCAAACAAGGTTAAATTTACCGCGTTAAATTTCACCCGCCCATCAAACATGGCCTCAGATTGAAAGAGAGAGAAATTTCATCCTCTAATTTTTTTCAAAAAAATTTACCAGGGTAAATTTACCGCGTTAAATTTCACCCGCCCATCAAACGGGCCCTAAGCTACAAGGCACCACACAAGTGGTACGTCTGATTTACATAAAACCACACACAAAAAGCCCCGTCAACACTGATCTACCTTGTCATGAACGTGTATAACTTGCGAAAAAATTGTAGGCCTAACCTAGCTCTACATAGTAACTTAGTTTTATGGATGCCTAATTGAAATTGCTTAGAACTTCCTTTGTCATGTGTCAGACAATGATCTCGCATTATATTCATGCCCACTTTGAGCACACGTAGCACTTAAACCCTTCCTTTTCACATTCATTGTTAAGTTTGTCACGAACTAAATCTAAGTGATTAATTTATACATTTTTTAGGTGTGCCAATAATTTGTCTAATCCATCCACTATTTCATCATAACATTCATCACATGACCATGCCTTCACAATGCATATATTTGCAAATGATATTTTCTTTGTTATTAGGATCTCTTTGCATCTGGCACTACCAAAAACTTGATGCTCTATTCATACTCTTCTTTGCATCTCTAGTGTACATCTTTTCAGTATAGAACAGTAGTTTGTATACGTTGATAAGTATTGTAACAAAATGCTGACATTGAAATGCCCATAAAGTTTCATAGTTTATATCGACAACTGCTGAAACATTAACTTTTTAGATCAAAAGAAATTGTATATTCCTTATCAACTGAGTTCCCTCTATTATATGTTCATCCTCTATCACTTGTATAACAATATATGCTTTAACATCACCATTATATTGGTTAAGTGCAATAAACAGTTGCCATGAACTCTTCTTGGAAGTACTTCCTAAAGATCTCTGGCATGCAAGTATCTCACAAATCAAGTCCCATAGGATGTCATGCCTTCGTAGGTATGGTTTCATTGTTCTTTTAAATCCAACTCTTTTTCATCGTAGCATTGTCTACCAATTGCCTCATCACATCTTATAACAAATTCATTCAACATTATACGTCCATTCACCCAATTCTTAAAATAGTTGTTCATGATTTTACTTTGTTGGGAAGTAAAAATTACTGCCATAAAAATATTCTGCCCATATCTCTATTTCTTTTCAAAGATTCATAGCCCAATCACACTTTTCAACTTGAGAAATGAGAAATAAGCGTATAATCTTGTTCTATCTATTTTCAAATCTTTCAATTAATTTTAACTTCAACAACCATGTTTCCCACAACTGTTTGATGTGACGATTATGTTAAAGTCGCTTATATATGTTGGCACTTTTTGAAATATATGCCAGTTGCAACATCTGAAAAAGCTTCTTCCAATGCAGCCCTCATTGAAAGATCTTGATCGGTCAAAATTGATATAGGAGGTTTATCACCCATTGCATGCAACCACTCTTGAAACATTATGATTAAAATATCACAAGAGACTAGTATCGTCGGTATTTCGTTGTGTAGGAGAAATGGTAGTGTGGTCATTTTTTTCTCCGACGCCCCAAGTTCTACCAATTGCCTGCTTTTATGATTGAACTTATAGCTGGATATTAAATATATATGCAAGATATCATCGATATTGTCGTTCGGTTAGGAGAATTGGAGAAAGGGTAACGTGGTCATTTTTTTTTGTGCTGCCCCAAATCCTACTCATTGCCTGCTTTTATTATTGAACTTATGACTGGATATTAAATATATATGCAAGATATCATCGATATTGTCGTTCGGTTAGGAAAATTGGAGAAAGGGTAGCGTAGTCATTCTTATTGTGCTGCCCCAAATGCTACCATTTAAACCTACCCGAGCTCCCCTCCTCCCCCCCCCATCCACTCTCATCACCCACCACCCTTCGCCGATTTTCCTTCCGCTTCTCATCCTGCTGCGCTGTTACAAAGTAGTCGTTGTCTGAGCGGTTGATGATGCCTGGTCCGGTGGCGGAGGAAGAGGTCGTTGCTTCCTTGGTGGAGGAGCAGAAGCTCCAGGTTTCCTCTTCTTTCTCCTCCTTCTTTTCCTGTTGGTGTTTGCTTCCTCGTTTTCGTTTTCGCTGTTTTACTTTTCTGTCGACTACAAAGTGAAAAAAAAACGACATAATGTGATTCTTTTTATCCTTTTGCGGATGGTGGTGGTATCTCTTAAGCACAGTCCGATGAACCTATAGTTGAAGACGTCAAGGACGAAGAAGATGATGACGATGAGGATGACGATGATGAAGACGATGACAAGGATGAAGGGGGTGAATCTCTCTCTTTCTCTCTCTTGGTGCATGTAAAATTTTTGATCTTTGGATTTCTTTGGAGACTTTTGTTTGGGTATTAATCCTTTGTGTGATGCTTGACATCGGTTCTTCGATGGGCGTGCTTTTAGCAGATTTGAATTGTTTACTGTCGTCTTGCATGAGGTGTCTATTGATTCTTAGTGGTACCTTTTCTTCCGTGCGTTAATGGGTTTTGATTCTCTTGTGATGTCTTGATCAATATTAGCCAGCTGAGATATTTGAGAAATGGCTCTTTCTTCCTTTAGATTGGTTCTTAATCTTTAGGATTATAATTGGTTGTTGAGGCACATGGTTGGGGTTGGATGTACAAGTAGGTCTTTGCACTATTGTTTATGTGACCTGTTCACGCTACAGTTGAGATATAATATAACCAATGCTTGACGGCTTGATGAAGCCAATGCTTTAGGAATTAGGATTTCGTCATTGGTCTTTCCTTCTCTTTAATCGTAGTCTGTTGTGCTATAATACCTGTTAGAAATCTGATGAAAAGAAAAGAGGCGTTAAGCCGATCATGAGGCGAGGCCTTGAGGCATAACTTTCAGAATTTAAAATTATAAAATATTTAATATTCATAAAAATAATGAAAATTTGACCAAAAAAACTAAAATGACATTATATAAGTAAATCACATACGAAATACAGTTAGTTCGCATTAATATCTAAATCATCCAAAGGCAGGTAGTCTTTATTCTTTAAATAATTGCTACTTTTTTCTTGCAACAAGCGACAATCTACTTTGGAATTTATGTAGAATTTAGATGGCCAGCAATAAATCTCTTGGTCATTCATTTGCAGGTAAAATTAAAATCCTTTTATATAATAATTAACTATAAAAGTACGAGTTTTATGAAGAAACAAAAGAAAACTATTTTCTTTATTTTTCTTATTATAATAGGTTGACATTTTTCATAAAGAAAACGTAGACTGGTTATTTGATTTAAAAACAAAACATTTTGTTTCAATATTTCTACAACAAAATTTGCAAAGTTAGTCACTTCAACCTCACGTTTTGATGTTTCTGTTGTATGACTGTCTGAAGTGATCTCTGTTATATACTAGTAGTATATATATCTGTTTCTGATTTCTAATTTTCTAGTAATATATGTAGTGTAATATACTGTAATATGGCATAGCTGTTTCTAGTAAAATGATTTAATCATTAGTAGACTGTTATATGTATTCTGTTTATGATTCATGTTATGTGTTCTGTTTTACTGTATAATACAGTCCTCATTGCTGTTTATACTGTTATATGTATGTATTTTGTTTATGATTCTGTTACATACTGTAATATGTAATATATATTATATTGTTATATACTGCTTTAGTAATCTGTATGCTGTTATATAATGTAATATGTAATATGTATTATACTGTAATATGTATTAGATTACATTTAATTAGTAATGTTAAACTTCTTCTATTGATTTTACGTATTCAATGAAGTTAACAATTAATTTTTGATTGTCTACTCTCCACATTTCAAATATTAATAATAGTTAATCAAAATAACTTGACATGTTAACATACTAAAATTTTTTTTAAAAAATTGTGGTCTCTGTTTTTTTCTTAGTCCTGCCCAGGCGTGCCTAGGCGCCAGGCAGCGTCTTGGCAACATAGCACAGAATTGACACTTTGCATGTGGCAGTATGGCAAATCTTATCATCCTCACTTTTTGCATGTTTTTAAAGAGCCATCACATATCTCTCGATATTGGTAGTCATAACTCGTAAGTGTGCATTTGCTTATGGTCTATCTTTCTCATTTATCCAAGCTATGAATTATTGTTTGCCTGAAAAAGTGTCCAATGTTTGTCATTGTGAACTGTGAATTGTCTATTTCATTGAATAAAAAAGGAAAAGAATCTAATGTTTGCAATGGGAGTATTTTATCCTTTCTTTTACAATTTTTAAATACACATGTAGAGTAAACTTTTGATCCACTGATGCTCTTCAATTATATTTAAGGTGGCAAGATAAGTAGCAGTAAATATACATGTGGTGACATTAAAAAGTACTTTGGATGAGGCTAGCGAACAACCAGATGTATTTTTAAGATATAAGTAATATTTTTGAAATTAGATAACTTAATTAAAAGAATTGGATCAACTATATATGATATGTATGTGGTATTCTTTATCATGAATATTTATTAGTGTAAACAGTTCAATTCTGTACAATATTTCATTTAAACTTTAAACTAAAAGCATTTTTCTTCATTTTTTCTGTACAACAAGTTTAGGCTGGCCAAAGGAAAGTTATAGTATTCTAATCTCACATACAAAAATGAGCCATGTGTTGAGTAACAGTCGCTGTTTTTTTTGCCTCGCTGAGAATTTGGTACCACTATACGCATCACATTTTGTTTTATTTTCTTTTTTAATAAAAAGCAACATTGTGGCTGAAGCGTAAGCCTCAAGTGTCAGGCGCGAAGAGTTTTTAACCGTTCATAGGTCTTGATCTCCTTGCCGTATGTTACAAAGCTCATCTTCCAATTGTAAATTTTTAATAACATTAGTAGCATGAGAATATGCCTTCTTCAGGAAAGACCACATATCTTTAGCTTTGGTGTAGTATGCAATTGTTGGAGCTATACAGGACTCTACACTGTTCATAATCCATGCCATTACAATGTTATTATCTTCATCCCACACATCATATTTCCCTTTTTTTTTCAAGGGGTCCATCTTCTTCAATAATATATTTCTTTCTACAACCAGCCACAGACATCATAAATACCCTAGACCAGATTTTATAACTCGAACCATCAAGTTTGATTGTGGTTCCATAAGAATAGGAGTTACCAGCCATCTTATATTCATTAGAACTTTCTGTCCTACTACCATCAGCGATAGTAGAAAACAAAAAAAAAACTGACAGATGACACTAAGGATGCAACAGTCAAACACCACAGAGAAATATATCTCTACTATCCTCAAAGATCATATAAGTATCACATGATAGGTAACAACACAAATCTGTAATCACAGAAACTGCCCACGTCTGAACAGCATAACAGAGAGTAGAAGGTAGATTACAGGAATTTTAGTCGACTGCAATGGATTTTCAGTTTCAAAAACCTGCTGCTGATTTCTGCTGCTTTCTGCCGACTGTTTACACCTTCAGAGAAAACTGCTTCAGAAAACTGCTATTTTCAGTCTCCTCGCACACTATCGGCAGAACACCATCCACCTCTTAAAAGAAACTCCACGATCATCACGCCTTAAACATCATAAAAAACAGATCTGCTCCACACGATCTGCTGTTCTTCATACCAAACAGCAGCCATGAGATCCACTTAAGAATTTAATCATGCCTTCCACATAGGCGTAATCAGTCCTTCTCCACGCAGCACACCCAAACTTTATTTCCTTACCGCCTTCTTATTGGTGGGTAAGAAGAAATAAAGATGGGGGACGAGAAGAGGAAAGAGGAAGTCGCCAGAGGGAGAAGCCGCTGGAGAAGGCTCTGATACCATGATGCGATCAAAGAGGGAAAACTTTCTATTATTCATCACGTAACCCTAATCTCAGGTTAAAAGAGATTAGGGTGTTGATAATATATTTACAATTTCACTCCACCACTAAGAATAAGTAAACAATAAGTAGACCCATTTCCACTTTCTAATATTTCAGAAAGCCTCAAACCAACTCCTAGAAAACCTTAACAATAATTATTGTTAATCGACCGTCAAAATTTATCATATAATATCCCTGTTATAAATCTGCCACACACACACACACATACAAAAAATTTCTTACATAAAGAAACATTCATGGTCTTCATTGATTCTTATTTTTAGACGTAATGTGCCCTCCGTGAACTCTCTGATTTTTGTGATTGACAATGACATTTTATGTCTTCCATTACTTGTATCACTTTAGATATTGTATTTTTATGCCTCTTTATTGATCTCAACCGACTAGGACGCCATTCCTGATTATTCTCCGCTAGCGCTTTTTGGGTCTGACTTTGAGCAAATGGGCAGTTTCTTTTAAGAACAGCAGATCTCTTAAACTGCTTTTTATGGAGCAGTTTAGAGAACAGCAGATCGTGCTCCACACGATCTCTTAAAAGCACACTAGCGCTTTTTGGGTCTGACTTTTCCATATGCACATTCTTTGATATTGGCAACTTAAGCAAGAAATGATGCTGGCAAATGGGAAAAGTCAGAACCAGGGACTTTAGAGAGGATTGTAAGATGCAGGTGAACATGGAGACCAATATAGATGATAGAATGTGCATATGGAAAAAGGGTGGGGAGGAATGATGACAGTTCTCAAGGTGGCAGCCTAATGTTGGCAGTGGTCAGCCATGGCTAATTGCATAGGAGATCCATTAAACAAATAACAAAAGTAATTACTTTGGCTGATCTCTTAAACTAATGTTCCCTTTTAAACGAAGGCATAAAATCTTGAGAATGTTGCAATATTTTTTTTGGCTATCTTTTGGAAATATTGTGTTATGTTCAGATAAAAATTTTCCTTCTTTTGGCAATTTTATAACTATATTTTCAAAGTATCATCAATATTTATGACTATGCGATGCATATGATAACATATTGTACAAAATACTATTGTCCTTGCACAATGTTAAAAAAATGAAACGTAGATTTTCCTTACAATTTGGTTGTCAAAGGACTGGATTGGATTAATATAATTGTCTACCAAGTCTTGGCTCCTTTAACATCAATTGTTATTCTTGCTTGGTTGCTGGTAAAAGATTCACCTAGACAAGAATCTTTATGGGCAAACTTTTGGGCCACATTTTATCCTCCTTATGAAGACCAAAATGAATTCACAAACAACATAGAAACCAAAATGCTTGGGTCCATGTGTCCAAGTGCAACACAACACTAAGTTGCATGTTGAGCATGCTATGTCACTTTGTGAACATTGTCAAACTGAATGTGTTGCTTTTATTATGCTGTTCTTGATTGAGACATTTTCTTTTGTTCATTTTCTTCAAAAGCCAATTAGTATCAGTGCATTTATATTTCATGATGGTGAGGAACTCGCCGGGCCTTGGTGATGCAGCCCAGCTAGGGCCGCGCCTGCTTAATCCCTCCTGGTCAAGGCTTGCTCGGCCAGCCCAGCACTCCTCTCCTCTCAACAGCAATAACTGGAAAACATTCTCACACATTCCTCAATTAAATTTGCAAGGCTATATAGACCATGTACATGCCAAAACCAAAAGCACCTCGGTGTGACCTCAATACATGTATAGACATCTTGAAGGCATTGAAGCATGGCCCATCTCCTTAGTCATGATCCAAAGGAGATGCATGATAACATCTTGCTACTTAAGAAAAAGGTGAGAACTATTGAAGGTAGGATGGATGTGCATGATATCCATCACGTGAAGCATATGGGCATGAGAACACACAAGGCACTGAGGCAGGCCATCTTGAAAATTAAATACTATGTTACATGGTTGCTTCTAAATGGCTGTTGCACCCATGTCGACGCAGGTGCTGATGTGTCTCCGACACAGTACATCCAGTTTGATCAGCCAAACTGGGTCAAAACTGATTATTTTATGTGCACATAACTAAACTATCTCTAGTACAAAAACTTTATATATAAATATAGATAAATAAGACCATCAAACAGTTAAATAACTATGTAATAAATGATTTATGTACATATATACACACACATATATATACATCCTCGTTGCACCCGCACGCATGTGACATAAATTAAATATTGACCTGCTCAATGGAGACAAAAGGCAATCATTATATTTGACACATTAAGATGATGTGCTTGACATCCATCACATGATGCATAGGAAGAGGACTAGCCGCAATTGTTGTTCTCCTTGATGGTAGGGACTGCGTATATGAGGGACTCGCATAATATGCCAGGAGAACAAGACAAATCTGGAATGAAAGGGCCCCTCCTATTTTGTGTAAAGAAAGGTCATGAATGGTCATGCATCCATGGGAAATTGGGAACATGACATAGATAAGCATGAAAAAATTCTTTTAAAAGTTCAATTTTGGTAGGCTAGGGAGAAATTACAAACAAGTCCCCATACCCTTTAGGTGGGTTAAAAGTCTATTGGTGAGAAGACAAAAATGTGAAGGTTGGGATTTGCATGATCAAAGATATGTTCTCCATTGTAGGCAATAAATTGAAATTCAATGTCATCTTTTTTGTTTTTTTAGCATTGACTTCCTTAAGGATTGTTATGTAGTTATGTCACATGGATGCGGCGGTTTGGGTGCTCCACCTATGTTGGTGCAATGTGGGTACTGCTTACGTGCCATGCTCACCCAAAACAAAAGAAAAAAAAAAACAACAAACAAAAGGAAAACAAAGAAAAGAGGAGGGAGGAAGAAGAAGGGGAGGAGAGATGTGGCCTTGTTGGTGGCAGGATAGGGTAAGGGAAATGGCCAAGAATGTCATAAGGTTGTATACTAAGTCACATGGATACTTGTATTGGTGCAGGTACGACGAGGCCATTACAGGTATGACTGTTTTGGAAAATGTGGTATGGCAGTGTGCGTGTGTCTCCATATATATATATATATATATATATATATATGAATCATTGTTACATATATAGTGTACGAGTATTATCCGGCGACGAATTTCTCGAACGGAAAAGTTGTATTAGTATATCTTAGGAAAATCTTGGTAAATTTTAAAAAAAATTAAAACATTTAATAAATCCTTAAAATTATAAAAAAATAAAAATGAATAAACAATATGAAAAAAACACGTGTAATACCCCTTTTTTCCACGTTGTTCATTTTCTGGCTTTTTTTTAAAAAAAAGGCGCGTCTAATTGCCGTTTTACACAACTGACTTGTTTCTCACGTATTTAACGCGTTTTTTTCAATTAAGACCCGTTTTCTGTAACAATGATATATATATATATAAATTTATATTATATAATATACAAATTGCCACACAAATTTGTACATTTAATTAAATTTAAAGTGAAAAGAGTTTAATGAATAAGGCTGTCTGATGTACAAAATCTCACAAAAAATTCATGCATTTTTTTAAAGGAAGAATTTAATGCGTTTGGGAATGGGTCTGACCCATACCTGATCCAAAATGTGTCTGAGTACCAGTATCGGAGTATTCGACAAGGGTATGGACTATGGAGACAAAGTTGCCGTGTCCATCTGATTTAGATTCCATAGAGTTAATTGGTGTTAAACCTCTTCTTTGTTGTTAATATATATATATATATATATATATATATATATATATATATATATATATATATATATATATATATATATATATATATATATATATATATATAACAACACATTCATGATTCAAAATTTATAAATTATGTATTGAACAAAGTATGAAAGTAACACATACAGAAATTCCAAAAGAAAAAAGAAAACCCTAATTTTTGGATAGAAATGGACTTGGTCAACTTTGACTGAGTCCAAAAAAGGGATGGATATGGTCCCGGGTACGTTGACCAGTACGGTTTTGATCGTGCCCGGGACATAGCACAGGTTTCCCGGTATCGTATCCTGATGGTATGGGTACTGCTCCATACAAACAGTATGTTCGTGACATAGGTTCTCCTTGTTACAATAAGAGGATTATTACGAAAACAGTTTCTCCACTTTCAATTTTTCCATGACATATATATGTGTATATATATATATATATATATATATATATATATATATATATATATATATATATATATATATATATATAGCCGCAGCCGCGCCCACACCCAAGTTTTTCTGAAAATGCTCCACTTGCGCTGTTACTTGCAGCTGCACCACTCAACGTGGCACAGCTTGGAAGTTTCTGTTGGCTGGACTGCCCTATCATTGTTTTGAGTGGGCTGGCCATCAGCCAGGTCCACATCGCCTAGTTTTGATAAAATGTAATTATTCCATAAAATTTCAATGTGTACCAAAACTTATTCTGGAATCTGTCTGTGCGTTCTCATGTACATGGTTGCATGCATATGGTGTACCCGACCTTTGCTTTTCTGCATTGTAAGTGCACTTTCCATGTCAATTAGATGATTTGCAGCTGATTTTGTTAATGTCATGTAATTGTACCAAATTTTCCACCTTTTGTTGTACATGTCATGTCATATTATCTTATGCCTGACTTCATCTTTCTTGTTCCAGCTTATTTTGCTGATTGGTTCAGGGATTAAACAATGCTGTTTTGTGTTTTTTTTTTTCCTTTTTCTGATGGGTTTTTGGTATTGCTATTCTCATTAGAAGCTACCAACGGAGGACTTGTTGTCCATGAAGGAATACAGATTAGGTCATAGTGTATGCATATGAGTATCTTTGGATTGTCTGTAGTTCAAGTTCCTATGCGGTTATTGGTTTCCATGTCAATTTAGGCTCTGGAAAATCCATGAACAAAGTCATGGACAGAACATTGGCCATGAGTCATGAAGACTCTACCCGTTGTGTTTGGTGCTTGCCTATTCAAATATTTGCTTGTGCTGCCCACTGATTTGTCTTTATTACGGGGAAACATGATTGTACGCAAAGTCTCTTTAGTATTAAAGGGAGCAAGATCAGCATACAATATAAAGTTCTGAATGTAAAGGGTGCTTAGTCTTTAGTACATAAAAGGGAATGGTGTTATTCCCATCCTTGCCAGCTCAGACCTGTTACTTGCATGAATCATGTTGTAGTTTTGTTCACTTAATGTATTTTTTTCCTTAGCAAGGTGTTGACTTGAGTGAGAAAGAAGTCCAATCTACGATGATTGTCCGATCCATTCTATCTATCTAAGAATTATATCATAAGTTTTTTTTGGAGTACGTATTTTGTTCACCAAGGTTTGGTTTTAGCGTTTGGCATGGATGAAGACTGATCTCCCACTAGTCAGTGTCCCTGTTGATGATCTGCTAGGCTACGGCTGGTCAATAAAATTCCAAGTTTTAAAATATGAACACATTCCTTGGTCAAACAGAAGTTGATGTGTAGCTTATAACTGATGTTTAATTACTGAGATACTCAGTGCCTGCACATCTGGACATATAAGTGCTTCTTTGCATGCAAGTGGTTTGGTTGGTAGACCCCTAATATTTGATAAGTATGAATGGGCAATGAGAAAGGGATTAAAAGGTCCTTTTCATTTTTCATGTACGTGCTTCTTTGCATGCATGTGGTTTGGTTGTTAGATCCCCAGTGTTTTATAAGCACGAATAGGCCTCAGAGAAAGGAATTAAAAGGTCCTTTTCATCTTTTGCATCCCCATGGATTCACAAACACGGAAGCAATGACCTGTTATCAATGAAGATGAACTTTAGGGATAAATAGCCTCTGCAGAGAACTCGTGTGGTTTAGAGGGCTCCACATACTTCTCTTTGTATTTTTAATGCTGTGGGAATCTGAACTTGTTTTGACTTTCTTACTTCTGTTGCATAATAGTTCTATTCATTCGGTGCGGTTCCAGAACATTTGTGATAAGCTTCATGTAGCAGGTGAACAGGGTGGTGCTGGTACAAATGAGACCTCTAAGCAGAGCCGAAGTGAGAAAAAGAGTCGGAAGGCAATGATGAAGCTGGGCATGAAACCTGTTACTGGTGTTAGCAGAGTGACCATCAAGAGAACAAAGAATGTAAAGCTTCTATTTCAACTGTCTTTATCGTTTGATCAAGAAATGTGCGTAAGGAGAATGGACATGTTTCTCTTTGCTACTTTTCTCGCAGGTCCTTTTTGTTATCTCAAAGCCTGATACTTTCAAGAGTCCAACATCAGATACGTATATCATCTTTGGTGAAGCAAAGATTGAGGACTTGAGTTCCCAGCTGCAAACACAGGCAGCACAACAGTTCAGGGTTCCAGATATCAGTAGTGTGATGACAAAGCCAGAGGTGTCTCCAGGAGCTGAAGCTGATGAAGAGGAAGATGTTGATGAAACTGGAGTTGAACCTCGAGATATTGATCTGGTCATGACACAGGCTGGAGTGTCAAGAGCGAAGGCTGTTAAGGCTCTCAAGACTGCCAATGGAGATATAGTCACTGCTATAATGGAGCTTACTGCATAGCAAGACCAATTTTTTTTTGTTTCTGTCTTTCAATCCTTTTTTGATGCAGATAGTTGCTGTGTTTTTGTCCTTTTCTTAGGGAACAGATGTGCTATTTTAACTGTTGGAGCCTGAGTTGTACTTCAACTTCTGCGACATTCTTTATCTTTGAATTTTTCTTTCCATGTTGAAATTACATTTCCTGTGAAGAGGTTTTTTTTTCTTGGTATTTTGATTATGTGATGAAAAATGCCGCGCTCTCTCTTACAATAGCGTCTCTTATTTGAGGTACAAAAGATGGTTTCTTAGATATAACCAGACAACATTTCTGTTCTTCCACCGTATTCTTTATGTAGGGGACAATGAGGCCGAAATTTGAAGCTTCAGACATTAATAGCAGATAATGCCTTTTCGTATGCTAGATAAATTAAATTAAGGGTAGTCGCTGGCTAAAACAGGGAAGCTTTATTGGTTTATTATTCATTGTGTTGCAAATTTGGTGATATTTTGAGTCTTCAGTAACCGAAGCTAACCGGAGCACACGAAAGCTTTCAAATCTTTTCTCCAGTCAAGGAAATCTCCAGCACAAAACCAATACAATGATACCTTTGCGGGGTGGTAATTGCATGCCTTCTCTTTGCGTCTTTTAGAATCCAAATATGCTTTCCTTGTCAGTCAGCTGCCCTCCACCTGCATTGCAGGACATGCCATCAATCAATCAATCAATCAAATATATAAAAAAAACATGGACTTCTCATTCTTTGTTTGTATCAAAAGAATCCCTGGCAGGAAACAGTACCTCTTTTGTACTCTACTCTTGGTTCGGATGAATGTCAGAAATGTATGAAAAGGCCTCGTCAGTTTCTCTGGACTTTCCGCTTGGAAAAGAAAATCGGGAAGAACCGAAGAAGAGTGAAAGGGTTTCTGCTAAAGTTTTCATTGGCAGCTGAAATTACAAAAAAGTCCTTTGTACAGACATAGCTGCAGAAACAGCCTGCGTTACGGCACTAGCGCGAAACAATCTACGTAACAACCTGTTTCCTGGAATTCTGATCAGAACTTCAAACTTAAACATGGTCAGCTGTTCAACAGGTCCATTTCGACCCTTAAGCCGATCTGTAAGCCATCTTATCCAGAGTATGATTAGATACTAAGATGATTTTGTTCACATGGGAAATGGAAGGATTGTTGACCTTTGAGTGAACACAAGCTCTTAGTGACCAGGGCTGAACGACAAGCTGAGCCAACTCAGGCTTGATTCGAACTCACTCATACAAGATTGACTAAACGAGTTGAGCTCGAGCTGTTAAACGAGTTAAGTACGAGTCACATGGAATCAACTTGCTTAAATTTGACTCAGCTCTGCTATATAAACGATTGATCGAATCACAAGATCAGGAAAATTAGGGTCAATTTTTTTAGAGGTTTCCACTTTCATAGCTCTTTTTCTCTCTTTTCATCTCGACATACCACATCGTTCGATAACCGATGCTAAATACCGCTTTTACTTTGCATTTTCAACGATCAGTTACATGACTAAGGTTTTTAGTGATGGAATGCAGTTTTTGTAGTAGTTTTTAACGACATAAAAAAGACCATCTGGATTTAAAGGTAGCTCGCTGATTTCTAATGCAAGCTCACCAGGAGAGAGGGCTCCCTTCGCTGTTATTAAAAGGAATGAAAAAATGGATATGTATAGTAGACAAAAACAAAACAGAATGCAGAGAATTAAGCCACGAAAAACACTTCCGCTGCCAAACAATATGTACACTGTACAAAAGAGGAACACCGCTACCTAAGCAAGGTAATAGTGTCAATATCTGATATTACCATTCAAAAGTAAGTCTGATCCATGACCAACACTTATAGATCTGGTATGCCTTCTCACCCCTCTAATATAGTCCCTCTTTTGGTAGGACCTGCTACAACATCAACACCATGAGTCCACTATAGCGACCTGCCAAGGATGTTCTGCAGAAAAATCTTCTATCCACAATAGAGTCTCCTTGAAATCAAGAACGCCTTTCTCAATACAAAGGCCTTCTGAAGTTCAGATAATCCAAGTAACTTTAAAGGGTGTTTCCTTCGTGTGGGCAGGCTGATTTCAATTTTCTTTTAAAATAAATAAACACACACACACACACACAAATATGCTGATATGAACGACCTTGCCTTTGGAATTAACATTCGCTATGAAATGCTCCATAGGCATTTAACTTATGTGAAGCTGTCATATCACTATATGTGTCCATGATCTCCTCATGCAGTTTTCTACCTAACTTCTTGTATGGTTTAAATCTTATGACTGTAATGTCATTGTCCTAACTTTCCTAATGGCATGATGTTTCATTCTTTGTCAAGAATTGAACACCTTGAATTAGATTCTTAGTCAACTTATTTCCTTATATACTTACCCAGTGTGTGCATATATGCCATATAAAAGATTAATGGGTTCGAAGCTTCTTTCTACACCTGAACCCACTGATTCAAGCACTTCTCGTTTTTTTCATTATTCATCTTTTGGTTCGTTTGGATAGAGACAACAATGAGATCCAATAATGACCAGGAGAGAATGTTCATGACATAACTGACTGCATTTTTTTTACTTTTATTGTTCTTTATGCCGAGATGCTTGTACATGTATTCATCTATCTGTTAAAGGAAGTGAGAGCCAATGGGCCAATGGCTGGAATGTGTAGGATGATCCTTGTTATAATGTACAAACTGATAGATGTATGGATGTAATGTTTATGTTAACATAAGAACCATACTTTCAAATATTTAAATAAGGTTTTACCAAGGTGTGAACACCCCAAATTTGCATAAGTCCAAAGATAATTTTACCCTTTGCAAGGACATTTCAAAGTTGATTTTTAGATATCAGATTTCAAGAAACATGGGTCGCTACAAAGTCAAACAATCACATTTAATTATGGCATTGATCCCTAGACTAGGATCACCTAGGTTGCCATTGCTATAAAATGACTATTTTACACCTACAACCTTTGTCACCTTGACCCTAAAATGAAGGATTTTCACCAAAACATTGAGAATTGTCTAACATTTGAGCAAGTAGGAAAATTCTCACCTTTATAAGGCCTCAAGAGTAGTTGGAGTTAGCTTGCTATGATTTCCTCAACTTAGAATTAGCTCACTCTAACCTGATCAGCTCACTGAGACTGTTTACCTATCATTTCTTGATCACCAAAACCATGTCAGACCTAACTGAGCTCAAATATGCTCTCATCAGTGTCCATAGAGTATTTTTTGAGTTAATTGTAGTTCCAAAACCTAGATTTGAATTTTGGAGTGATTGTCCTAAAATCAGAGTGATGCTCTCTCACCTACTTTAGCAAGTCCGAACTAAAATTCTCTCAATCCATAACATGTTAGCTCACACCGAGCTAGGATCACATTCTTTAGTAACCCAACTTGAGTATTTTGGACTTCAGTTTTAGTCCAATCCGCCCAATTTTAGCTCATATTTTATTTTACATATTTATTAAGGGTCATCTAGTTCCAAACATCTCCTTTTAGTGCAGCTCAGTCTTGCAAGCTGAACTCTAATAAATCCAAAAATCATTTTCTTAATTTCTTCCCACCATTGTGATTAGTAACCCCTTGGCAGAGTATTTTCAACTTTAGTTTAGATAGATGTGTAACATATTAAAAGTTTCTGTTTTGCACTTGCACATCACTAAAAAAAGGTCATTTTACATTAAAAGTTGAGTTTTGGAGGACTAAATGAAATCATTTTACAACCTAATTTCACAGGTAACCTATTTTTCACCTATGCACCTTCGTGTATGTTCAGCTCCCACACGATCCACTGGTCTCAATTTGCATGCTAACGATATTTTGGTTATTTTTCAATAAACCTAACTTAGGAGTACATGAACCTAAATTAGCATTTCCTACAAGTACACATGAACCCAGTAGGTTCACACCCAGCCTGAATGCACTTCAAATTCAGCTAAACCTAGTTTCGTAAATAGAACGTATGTTGAGCCCAGCTAGATCCTATGCCCAGCCTAGGCCTTAACCCATTTCAAATTGAACCCAGCCAAGGTCTGGTACAGGTTGACTAAATCTGAACCCTTGTAGCCCAGATTGCGCTAGGCCCAAGACCAAGCTAGTCTGAAATCTCTTATCTAGATCTTTTATCCAGATTTCAGATATATTGTCTGCTTTTTATAGATCTAGATCCATTATCTCAAATCTCAATATCAGATTTTAATTCATATCTCCATATGATATCAAGATTTGCATTCTAGAATCTTCTTCAGATCTAGATCTGGATGTAGATCCCCATATCAAATCTACATCTAGGATCCACATATGAGCACAATGCATATTATATCCATTTAATGCATCACCCATTTCTCACTCTATCTTCAATGGCAATTCATATAGAAGCCTATGAATAATGTAAAATTCTTCACCAAACAAGCCAAAGCAGACAAAATCTGAATTGGTATCCATACCGAGTTAGAATGAATATTTTTCTGTTAGAGGTCAGTTTTAACATATGCTTTTAATGTGTGTTTTCTCTGCTCTATGTTCATGCATCATTTGTGCTCCATGCTATATGTCAATTCAAATTGCTTACCATAAATCGATCAGCATTTCTCCAAGCATGTGTTATTTTTATGGAATTCAATTTGGATCACAATCAAGAGTGCAGCAAATAGTTTTCTATTGAAAGTACCATTTTATAATGTTTTGTGTTTTTGAGAGGACAGAGATGACTAAAAGTTTAGTCATGTATCGATCCTTTTTGAGAGGATCGACTTCCTCTCTAGCTATAATAGGGGTCTCATCCCCCACCTCCACTGTTCAAGTTACAAAATCGAACTGCATTAGAGCCTATAAAATTTGGTGAAATTCCAATATGGTAATCCAAAAGCTTGGCTCATTTCAAATTAAATTTTTAGAGTCTTGGTCAAAGTTCTGAGTTCAAGCTACAATAGCACTCAATCAAGATCTAAATAGGCTCAGTGTAGTGGTCGTGGGAGCGGGCTCAACAAGGTATTCAGCAGGTTTAGCAATTTTTTTTCCCTCTATTTTCTTTTCTTATTTACAATTTAGTACTTTGTTTTCTTTTCTTTTCTTAGTAGCATACTTAGGTTTCTCCTTTTTGCTCTCTGCTGGCTTAAGTTAGTTTATTTTCTACTCCTAGGTTTGCTTTACTTGTTTTTATAATTCTATAGTGTAATTTATTTTATTTTATAGAATAGGGTTTAATTTTATGTCTTTAGTATAGTCCTGGGGTCAGGCATGCCTTATCATCACTCTCTCTTTCATTTTTTTTGTAGTTCTATTTAATCTGTTTTGGGTTAAATCATGCATTAAACATGTATTTTGCTTTCATCATTTAATTCGTCATACATAGTACAAGTTCTTAAATATGCACTTTAGTCACTTTAACACCCATGTGCCTTGTTTGAAACTGAGCCAAGCTAGCCCAGTAACGTGCCTTGTTTGAAACTGAGCCAAGCTAGCCCAGTAACGTGCCTTGAGGCAATAGCCCTAGCATGTGAACAACTAGACTTAGCTCAGGCCTCATACAGGTCCACTTTCAAAACATGTTTTTCTTTGAACGATTTCAAAAACTAGATCCTTTAAAAGGCTTTCTAAAACCATATGTCATATAGACATGAAATCTAACCTTAGATCTGCCATCTAAGACCTCACCCAGACTGGTCTTAAAGCTGACTACTCAAACCTGTGAACCTTAAAGTGAGGTCCTGGTCAATCTCTGCCAAACGTATTTCTAGACTATCGACGATCAAGCACGGAAATGGTAAATAATCCATAGTACGGTCAATCTCCAACTAAACCCATTTTAACAGGGTCTGACCTCTCAAGTTGAACCCCTAATCGGCTAAATCCTTATGTGGATCTTGAATCTTGGATATCAGATAAAAAATCCTAAGTCGATTACAGTTCAAGTGAATTTGAATTCTCAAGTTAAGGACATCAGATTAAGCCAATCTTGTATCATATTTGGATTTATGGTATTTAGACCTAATCGTAAAGGTGATATCGTGGATAATAGATCAAAGTTATGGGATTTAAGATTTCAAACAGTTCAAGTGAATTTGAATTCTCAAGTTAAGGACATCAGATTAAGCCAATCTTGTATCATATTTGGATTTAAGGTATTTAGACCTAATCGTAAAGGTGATATCGTGGATAATAGATCAAGGTTATGGGATTTAAGATTTCAAAGTTGCAGATCATGGATATAGATGTCAATAACAAGTCATAATATTTTTGGATCTTTACAATATCTTTCATATTTCAAACTTAGAACTAAGAACTCATAGAAATATGAAGATTTGAATTTATTGGATTACGATCAATACTAGGAGTTGAATACGATTTTATCCAAATCTATGTCTACGTCCATTTACTATATCCTAAATAGAGATTGGATTTCAAAGATACATGATCTAGTTTTGCATGCATCATTTTAGACTTAGCTTTTGTTTGCATGGGTCTATGTTGAATTGAACATGAACAAATATAAATCAGATTTTCCCACTTTGACAAGCCTATTCAATTTAAAGAATCATATTATTTCAAAATCAGTGCACATTTGCTTCCCTAGGTTTTGGATGACATTTAAACTTGGAAATTGGGACATTAAGTCTAGTTTTTAGTTTGGTTACCCCTAGTAAAGGCAGCAAGACTGGTCAGATCTCATATTGATAAGTTAGGTTCTATCCCTCAATTCCTGCACATGAAAAAACTGAGGCCAGTACAAGAAAATAATTCCATTTATATGGTTTGCATGTAAAATGAAAAGTTTCATATGTAAACAAAAATGGCAACTGAGATGGGACCTATTACACTATGAATAGATTGAATGTTCTAATTTTCTAGGTCTTGAACGTCCTCCCACCCATAGAGCTGCGTAGGTGACCCTATGATTTCATATCCATATACTTGTTGTATGCATTAGGACTTCGAATTGAGATGGATTTCTCCATATTCACATAAATATAAGATCACATACCACCCGTTTCACTTTAAGAGTTGCTAGATAACAATGATTGTCTCGCTCTTCAATTTTAACCCCCATCTTAGGCCACATTGCATTAGAGCCAATTGATTGTGCACGCCTTCTTATATTTAAACAATGCCCTCCAACTATACGTTTCAGTCATCACGTTGCGAAATACTCCCTATATGCATTAGCTCAGGGTGATCTAATAGCTGGACCAACCCACCAGAGGCAGGTATTAGTCCTTTACTCACCCTTACTGAGGCAGTAGCCCAATATATTGGGAGTGATTAAGGACAATGAAGATCCTAAAACTTTAGAACCAGTTCGGAGGAGTTTGTGCCATGTACATTGGATTTTCCAACCAAGTATATAGTATAGGCATATCTGATATGTAGAGCTACTGGTATCTCCAGATAGCTAGTCTAGGTAACCAAGCTAATTTTCAAATAATTGCATGATGGAGCCAGGGGCAGAGCGAATAGTGGGGGCTGGCAAGGTCCCTCCCCCCCCCCCCCCCCCCCCCCCCCCCCCCCTCCCCCCAATGTTTTTTAAAAATTTACATATAAATTTCAAAAATTTTTATTTATCTTATATAAAAATTTTTGAAAATGAGATTTTGTCTCCTGTGAAAATTGAAACCATATTTTTCACCTCCCCTGATGAAAAATTCATGGCTTTGCCCCTGGATGGAGCCATGTCATTAGGAGTGTTGTGTGAGCATTTTATGTGTTTTTTTTCCGATTATATGTTGTTCACTCTACCTGTACTATATTTCATTAAAAACCATGCATAATGTCTCCATGAAAACTGGATGTGGATTTCAAAAAGGCCTTCACTTTCCTATGTAAAAATCATCTAGCATTTTCCAGGTCATCCCTTAGGTTTTCCTAAGCTTGTCAAGCTCAAAATTGTTATTCATAGGGTTGATATTGATATGCAATCACTTCACCTAGTCTTGTCATCCTTTATTTGGTACTAACTTTGCATGTCTGTTTGGACTCCCACTGTGTTATCTTGTCAGTTACCATGATTAGGATGCTTTCCCATGCCCATGTTGTCCACTTGATCCTTAAAGGTGACCCATATACTAGACACATTCTCATAGATAAACTTATGCCTGACTAGTATCTGCAGTGGTTTGAGCATTAAGTGGACGGTTTCCTCTTCACCATTTTGTCCACTTGATCCTTAAAGGTGACCCATATACTAGACAAAATCCCATAGATAGACCTGTGCCAGGCTAGCATCTATAGTGGCTTGAGCATGTCGTGGATGGTTTCTCTCTTCATTTGGATGATTGTGGTTTGTAGACTGTAGCATTGTCAGCTGCATGTTGGATCAACATCAACCTCATTCACACCTTAGCAGAGAGGTTGGATCAATTTCAATGCTTGAAAGTATAAGGAGCCGCTGTTGAGGCTGACAAGCATTAGGAGATGGGACCTGAACAAGGAGGGAGATAGCCGCTTCATCCATCTAGTGAATTTCCATGCTCATTTTAGAGGTTCCTCAGATGAGATAAAGGCCAGGTAACCCAAGGTGACATGGTACAAGAGAGAGATGACTATCTACATAGTAGGGCTCAAGATCTTCACCAGCAAACAAAGCAACACGTATCTATGTGTCCTTCAGCTCTTTAGGGTGTGAGAATAACATCAAAACGTAGTGTCTCTCACTTTTCGTGGTTGGTCTCACCTTCTTGTATAGGAGATTCATATGATTTGTTATGCAGGACGTTGTAGAGGGTTGCATAGTTTTTACACGCTACAAGAATTGTTACTTTTAGCAACATAACATGATTTCGTGTTGCTATTCATATGCACTTTAGCAACAAAGCTAATGTTTTATTGTAGATGCCTTGCAGATGAAAGATTCAAAAACAAAAAATTAGGAATCATTATGATATGCTAAGTTAATAATGAAATTACCATTGTTAAAGGCAATATTATACGTCACGGTTAGTAACAAAACCCTATTTTGTTGCTAATGTTTACCATTTATCAACAAAACCCAATTTTGTTGCAGAAAGACCTTCATACCTACCTCTTCCCATGAGTTTTTCATCTTCCCACGAGTTTTCTCTCAAATCCCATGAGATTCAAGACTGCTTTTCAATGACCTTTCTCCGGTTGCCGGTGCAATCAACAGGAGTCATTGTTACTGATAGGCTAATTTTCCCAAAATTTTCCATCGACTGAAGAACTAGCCCTTGTCATTGATGTTCGAACGACTTCTATGCTGGTTGATTTTCCTTCAACAGGTATGTTGATCTTCCATCAGTAGAGGATCATCATCCAATCACTTCTTATGTTTCCCTCAAAGTATACATCTTAGAGTGGAGGCATCGATGTCGAAGGAGAGAATAAGGTAATTGAATCCTTTGGTTCCCTAGATTCATCATTTTGTTCCCTTAATTTTTTTCATTGATTTTATAAAGCCCTTCTTAGTAAGACAGTACATTGATTTCTAGCAATTAGTTGTGCACAAGGTCTTTGTAGATCAAGAGCCTCTTCTAGGAATCCATTCTTCCTAGCCTTTTTCACCTTCAGTAGGTATGTAATGATTATATTTTATCAATACCACGTTCTATTTTGTTTGCCAATGGAGGGTCGGATTCTACAACACTTGGTTGCATATCATTCATGTTCTATTTGTGGTTTAAGGTCCCCAACCTTATGCAATATCTGAACACATCAGTGTGAGCATTTATGTTTGGCAGCTAAATCTTTGGATGCTAGGTGTGGTAGATCACCACAAAATTTAATAAACAAATGAAAAGAACAAATTTTCAAGTTGGCCTTAGTGTATGGTCATCTACTTCCTGTTGAGTAGAGCTGCAAAGTGACCTGAGCTTGAGTTAAATGAGTTGCGGTTTTGTACATAAATGATTTTGGGAATATGGTTGGCTTAGCTTATCTATATGCAGCTCTATCAATATTCGATCCAATGTGCTAGATGATTCCATGCTTGATCAAAGGTAAAGCTAGTAAAAATGCCATTTGAGAACTGCTTATAGATGAGAACTTCTTATAGCATGTAATCTGTTCTAACAGGGGCTATTAAATGTAATTCACTTTGTTTTATCTAGTTGTATTTTTAAACTGAGGTAAGTGATGATGTTAAAGGTAGGCTTAAAAATGGTCTATCGCTTGCATTTCTAGAACCTTCTATGTGATTTTGGAAAATATTATGTATTTCATATATTAAAACATGAAAATTTATCATGTTTAGTAAAAGTATTGAGCGTTTTCTTTTTCTCCTTTCTAAATTTTGACTTTGGTAGATTTGAAAAGAATTTATGTTAGCCCTGTTCATTGTGGATGCTATTGAAGAATTAAAAATCATCATATCATGAATTTTTTTTGCATTACTTTCACACTTTCATTAATCTATCAATATCTACATGGAATGATCCCAGACATTTGTAGAGAAAGAGTATTGGATAGAATAATGTTAAGGGATCACATTATGCAACGAGACTGCTGCACATATTATTGAAGTACTCCTCACCTCTTTCAACTCTCAAGGCAGTGTCATAATCAGGTATTCTAAAGTTCTTTCACTTCATCAGTTGGTGTTATTTTCATGAACACTTAATCTTCTAGTGGTGAAAGTATTATTCATCTTAGGCCTTCCATTCTATTCGCACCCTCAAAAGATGGTAGTTATGAAGGGCACTCAGTAGTACATATAGTTGGCAGTGAAATGAATTGCAAAGAGAGGGAGGATGTTCATGTTACCTCTAGAGCTCCACCTAAAGGAGTAGGGCAGTAAGGGATGATAGTATTCACTCAAAGTTAAGGAGGGACAGCCACCAAGAGAAGTAGACAATCCCATCCAAGGGTCTTCCTCCATAGCTTTTTGATAAGCACTGAAGTATAATTGTAAAGTCTTTTCCTTCCCTTTTGAAGAGAACATTTTTTTTTCAAAAAGAAAAAGTTCAATGGAGGTGGGAATCATTATTACAAATTCATGAAATCTCAAAATATCCCTTAATTTCTTTTTCCCTCTTTTCCTTCCCTTATGAAGAGAGCAGTTTTTTTTTTCCAAAAAATAAAAGTTCAATGGGGGTGGAAATCCTTATTTACAAATTCATGAAATCCGAAAATAACCCTTAATTTCTTATTCCAACCACCCGAATCAGTGTTGTCAGATAACGGAATAGGAGGTACATCTAGAAAAGGTACAAAAAATTGTTATGTTTTAGTATTTTCTATTAAATTTTCTACTTAGATATCATAATGATAGTACAAGATTACCTTTATCACATTTATATTCAATTCAACGAGCCTGTATAACTTCAACATCCTTTATGTTAGACTATCATCAGTCTCATTATTCTTATTATGACTTTTGTCATTTTGGACCTATCTACTGGAGTATACTAGCAGCACAAATGAGCCACCTGAACCTCTTCACCAAGCTTGAGTATTTGGAAAGCTGAAAAACTCTTTTATGCCAGTGGCTCTCCTGGAGCCACCAGGACCTATGCGTTTTCCTCCTGAGCTCTCCATTCTTTAAAGTGAAGTATGTATCTAGCTAGTAATATATTACTAGGCTGGTTTTCATTAGGATAGCTTACATTTACTGTTTGCAAAACCAAAACCAACATTTATGAGGGGAGGCAATGTTTCACATACAAATGAAGTTCTTAATATAAATCAAGTGATTGTTGTTTTTGAGGGGGCAATTATAAGGCTAGACTAGAAGTACTTGTTTAAAATGTGCATGTTGATAGAATTAGCAAGATGAAAATGGTGTCGTTCAAGATTTTTTACATTCCAGTAGTATAGGGAAGATGCCAAACATAATATATGGTATATGTACAAATGTTGATGAATATGCATGAGAATCAATAGGCAGAAAAATTTGTTACATATGCCTCTGTCGTTTTCCTCCAATCCAGCCAGGGTTAAGCAGACCGTGGCCTAATTAACTTGGCTAATGCTTGCCAACTATGCAGCAAGATTGTCATAAACTTATTAAGAAATGCTCCAAATGCCAAATTCATACACACTTCATTCATGCACCGGTGGCATAATTACACTCAATGGTCTACCATGGCTTTTTTCAATGTGTGCATTTGATGTTGTGGAGCTCAACAATTTGTATGCATCTAAAAGTTATAAGCACTTCTTTGCAGCCACATACTTTAATAAGTAGATGGAAGCTGTCATAATTAGAACAATGGAAGGCATACACATGGTAGTCTTCATTCACAAAAACATTATGTGTAGATTCTGGGTACATCTTTATATTGTGTTAGATAATGGGTCTCACTTCAAGAATATATGCATGTCAATTTCTGTTCAAAATTTAGAATCAAACATCACTTTTGGTGCCTTACTATTCACAAGGCAATGGCTAGGTAGAAGACACAAACAAGAACTTGATTAGAATCTTAGAACAAATGGTTGAATCAGACCAATAAATGACATGATAAGATTCACAATGCATTATGGGCACATAGAACAACCATCATAACTCCTACCAATATGATCCCTACAAAGCTATATGGAATGAATGTAGTATTGCTACTTTATATACAAATTTCAATATTCAAATTTCCCGCAGTCGTATAATTGCCTATGGATCAGTATCAACATTAGAGAATGTTACAATGAGACCTCCTAAAAAGGAAAAGATTAAAAGTTACAAAACATGCCAAAGCTTATCATTTGAGGGTAGTCAAACATTATGTTAAGTCAATCATTGAGAGAAAATCCAAAGTAAATGATCTTGTGCTTAGATCGACCATCCCACATAAAGAATTCTATGCTTGTTGTGCTCATGTTCCTTTCATCAATAAAGATTACATTTTCTAATGGCCAGACTTTATTTTATCTCATATCATCAGTGATTCTTCTTTACTTTAATCCTAGGACTAGTTGAATAATTTATCTTATGTACCACTTCACATTACCTAATGACCATAAATTTTCAAAAGAATGCTTTCAAAATCATTTTGAAGAGCTTTTTCAAAAGAAAGAACCTCTCAAGTGTCACAATTTTCCAAACATTTGTCACAGGAAGGGAAAAGAATCTCCAGGTTTACAAAAGGTCTTTGAATGGACATATGCCTTTAAATTTGCAATTGTTATTTCAATAACTCATGAGCAAATGTGTTCAACATTCTTCTTCCAAAATACTTTAAAGAATCCACCTGTGAATGTTGAACAACTGCAAGTATAAAATTTTGAAAACCTGTGCATATTGCATGGAAGTCTTCATGCTTTGGCACAACCTTTTCTACACATGAAAATTTTCATAAGGCACAGTTTACAAAAACATTAAACTTGTGTCTAAGTGCAGGAAATCTCATGTAGATACACCTATTGTAGTGTTCAGGTGCATCAAAACCTCATCCCATGCCTAGATGCACCCAATGTCTAGCTGCACTAGAGCCTCGTCTCATGCATAGATGCATCCTTTTTACTGTCTAGGTGCACCATAGCCTTGTCTCATGCCTAAAAGCACACCAAAGCCTTGTCTCATGCCTAGATGTGCCTCATATGTAGTGTCTAGATACACTAGAGCCCCAACTCACACCTAGATGCACCCTTATGTATTTTCTAGGCACACAAGAGCCTCGTCTCAAACCTAGATATGCCCCTATTTGTACTGTCTAAGTGCACTAAATCCCCCGTCTCATGCCTAGATATGTCAATTTTTGTAGTGTATAGGCACACCAGAGCCTCATCTCATGCCTAGATGACCCTTACTAGTGTCTAGGTGCAGCAGAGCCTTGTGTCATGTCTAGATGCTCTCCTTTTTGTAGTGTCTAGGTGCAGCAGAGCCTTGTGTCATGTCTAGATTCTCTTCTTTTTGTAGTGTCTAGGTGCACCAGAGCCTTATCTCATGCCTAGATGTGTCTCATGTAGTGTCTAGGCACACTAGAGCCTCGTTTCATGCCAACATGCACTCTTATATAGTGTCTAGGAGCACCAAAGCCTCCTCTCATGCTAGATGTCCCCTTTTTATAGTGTACAGGCATACCAGAGCCTCGTTCCACACCTAGATGCCCTCATATGTGGTGTCTAGGTGCAGTAAAGCACTAGAGATTCGTTCATGCCTAAACGTTATGTAGTATATAGAAACACCAAAGTCTCGTCTCATGCATAAATCCAGTCTTTTATAGTGTTTAGGTGCACCGGAGCCTCGTCTCAAAACTAGATGCACTCCTTTTTGTAGTGTTTAGGAACATCAAAAACTCGTCCCATGCCTAGATGCACATTTATGCCTCACACTTAGATAAGCCCCTTTTTTGTAGTGTGTAGGTGCACCAAAGCCATCGTCTCACACCTATATGTGCCCCTTTTGTAGTGCCTAGGCATGCCATAGCCTTGTCTCATGCCTGATGCACCCTTATATAGTGTCTAGGCACAACAGAGCCTCGACTCACGCATAGATGCACCCCTTTTTCTATTGTCTAGGCACACCAGAGCCTTGTCTCATGCCTAGATGCGCTCCTTTTTGTAGTGTCTAGGTACACCAAAGCTTTGTCTTGTGCCTAGATGCATCCTTATGTAATGTCTAGGTGCACCAGAGCCTCATCTCATGCTTAGATGTACCTTTTTTTTGCAGTGTCTAGGTGCATTAGGGCCTTGTCTCACGCCTAGATGAACTTTTTTTTTTGTGGTGTCTAGGTGCATTAGGGTCTCATCTCACGCCTAGATGCACTCTTATGTAGTGTCCAAGAACACCAGAGCCATGCCTCATGCCTAGATGCATCCCTTTGCAGTGTCTAGGTGCGCCAGAGCTTCATATTACCCCTAGTTGCACCCCTTTCATGTGTTTAGCACAATAGCATTCAAAAGTAAAATATGTGAATTTTGAAATTGAGTATTCCAAGAAGACTTCTTTATTGAATTTTGCTACTGCACAAAAAAAACAAGGTCCAATCATTTCTTAAGGAAATTTAAGGAACAAGAGCCTCAACAAAGTCATGATATCAAGGAAGTGAGCTCAATGACTTTGAGAGAAACAAAATTCAGGAAATATTATTGATTCAAATGATCAAAAGGTACCATAGAAATCTGATAAAATTCATAAAAGAACAAGGATTTGAATTGGTTCGAGTTGATTAAGCAAGGCACTGCAAAATGAGTGTTGAGAGATGGGATCAGGGCAAGTATAGCCACTCCTCTAGATCAATACTCAAGAATACCAAGTAGACATAAATCTTGATTTGTGTGTATTTTGTGAAGTTATGTCTTCTAAACCCTTCTCAACTCGAGCGAGTATATACAGGGTGTTTCACATCTACTATCTTCAGGCCAACTGACCTGGGAGATGCTGACCTGAAAGCTCATTATAAGGGTTCAGTAGATAGCCCAATAGTAATGACAATTCACATGGCAGGGCTGTACAATATCACCAAAGTATTGAGGCTGCGTAGTAGCCTTTGGGGTGGTGAGGTATCTCCCTTGGATGGTGAAGATCGACCTAAGCAAAAGCAAGTATAAATTTCAATTGACAAATAGCCACAAATTTAAAAGAAAGAATACAAAATAAAAAACAAAAGAAAAAAAACGAGTGCCTGCTTGAAAGGTCACAACTTTTTGCAATCCAAAATTCTCTTGTGAATAGCATGAAATTCCTTGTGGTCTAAAAGTCTTTAAATCAATAATTGCTCATTTACGAGATTCTTTATGAAAATGAGAGTCTACCTTCAAAAAATTTGTAAAATGATATTGAAGGGAAGTTTGTTCCAAGAACCTTAAACGGACTTAATTAGGGTGAGTTTTTCTGTCCTTTCAAAATGTGAAAATATTAAAGCAAGTCCTGAAAAGGATATAAGTCTCTTAGTGAACATGATTTATTGAAAGCGCTGGATTTTGGCATAAGCTCACCCCTTGGGAGCTCCATTTTAAAACTTGTCCATCATAGGCACACAGTGTCACAATAGTTACCCAGTTCACAAACTGGAGCATCTTTTTATCAAAATTATAAGCTTACAAGGGCATTTTTTTATGGTCACGAATTTTTACAATAACCACTCAGTTCTCAAACTCGAGTCATCTATTATTACAATGTTTAGAGCAACAAAATTTCATAAATCTCAAACTGGGATATCTTTGATTATCACAATGTTTGGCAACAAATCACCACAATTCTCATATTTCAAATTTTCACAATATTTGGAACAATGAATTTTCAGCCCAAATGTTTATACTGGGGCATTTTATTTTTCCAAAAAAAATTCCACTCATAACATTTGCATAACGGTTTTCAAAAACCAAGATCTTTTCCCTATATGGCATACTAGGGCATTTATTTTCAAATTTAGTGTCTCTTGTCTTCCCCACTAATCATGGTTTGACATGGCTCAGTAGCAAAGAGGGGCATCTACAAAACCCCACATATTTCATTGCCAAAATGATCATTTTATCCCTCCCAATGAGCTGATCTTCTCAAATATTTTCAAATGCAAAGGCCAAACATAACATGACCAAGTATTTTATAATCCAATTACAAGACAGCTGGACCCATATCACCCAACTTGTTGCAAAAAAATGACCATTTTGCCCCTAAAGATCCCTCAGAACTTTAGAGAATTATATTTTACAATTTTAATTATGAAAATTCACTCATTTGCAAATCACTAGGACTTCTATAGCCCATTTTTCAGCTCACATTTAGTAGAAATTTAGTTAAAATGGTCCATTTATGCTGTTTTCAATTTCTAGTTTGGTTAATTATGAAAATTTTAATTTTCTAAGGGCAATAAAGTCATTGTTATATGGCACATATTTTTATATTGCCCATGATCCTGCATAATTTGATGTCCACCCTGACTCTCAGAACATGGATTTTGGGATAGGGACAAAGTTGTTATTTGGATAAATGTGCATTATTTTCACACATTTCTAAGTTAAGAACCACATATACCTAAGCTAATATTTCATGCATCAAAACAGAGCCCAGTATGGATCACGTAGAACCTAAACCCACCTTAGAATCAATCACCTCAGTTTGACCTAAAACTGAACCTGGTTGACTGAGCCTGGTTTGGACATACGTCCAACCTAGCCCAAACCTAGAGCAAGCCTAGGTCTACCTCTAAGCACTGAGTTTGAACCCGTTTGAGCCCAGGCTGAGCCTAGGTCCTACACCTGGATCTCATATCATGACTTTAAACTCCAATTTTGCAAACTAGACTTATAATGTGCATTGTTTCAGTTCTGGATCTCATATTTGAAGAAGCGACAAACAATGGAGTCCCTGTGCTGAAGGCACAGCTAACTTGATTGGATGTGCTGGCGAGCTTGGAGTCGAACGTATGCTTGGACTAGAGCATCCTAACTACTAAAAATGTGTCAAGGCTAGACACCTAGATCGGTGAAGGTGTCTAAGCTCGGAAGCTGAAAAGAGCTTGAGGTAGACATCCATTGCTGGAGTTGCGGCTGCTGATAAGGAGCAGCTAGCTGGACTTAGTTCCTGCGTGACGTAGGTTGAGGAGCTCAGCCAAAGCCATTAGCTGATGAATGGCAACAGCGGGACTGTTTGAAGACGACTAGCTAAAGACGTTAGCTGAACATAACAATGCCTGGAGCAGGTCGCGGTGGCAACAATAGGGAAGTTGTTGGTGATGCCGACTGGAAAATGCCGGTTGAAGGAGCAGCAGTTGGAGGCGTTGGCTGGACGAGGAATCAGCTGGGGGCATCCAAGGCAGCCGCGCCAGAGAGAACTGTTGCTGAAACTGCTGCTGAGAGGATTCTGAAGCAAGTCCGAAGGATCCAGCCTCCACATGATCTGCCGAATGTGCCTTTTATAGAGCTTCAACTGTAGGTATTAATGGAGTCCGTAGGAACTTGGTCCGTTCAGCTTGGGGACCAAGTGACTTAATTGAGAGAATCATTTCTCTCAACTAAAGATAAGTGGGAGGGAGGCTGCACCCAGCTGGCAGCCCTTTTTCCATAAATGGTCCATCATAAGATGGATCATTTTAAGGCTTTTTTGTTTTGGAAAAGAGCTAACTTAATTAAGTTAGGCTTGGTTTTCAATTAGAATCATTCAATATAATTCTCAAAGAAAGAGATAAGGAGAGCACGCCCACATGAGGCTGCTCTATAAATTGTTCTTTAAAAACGGAAACAATCCAGCCTCATTTGAGCTGGCCTTGTTTAAGATTAAAATCATATTAAAACAAGAGAATATCTTAAAAAGAAGAGGATTGCGGTACCACTTGGGTGGCTCCTTGATTGATTAAAAAAAAGGATCAGCTTAATTGAGGATAATCTCATTCTTAACTTTAAGACCCTTTTCAAAGAAAGTTTTGAAAAGAGTAAGAGAACACGCCTTATTTTGGCTCTTTAATCATGAGTTGAAAATGAAGTCAGCTTTAATTAATCTTATCTGCTTTTGTTCAAAATCTTTAGATTTTTCAAAAGAATTTGGAAGTTTAGTAGAGTACGACCACTTTGGCGACTCTTTGGTTTGAGGAAATTCCGGCTTTTACAAGCTGTTTTAGAATTTCGAAGTTGAAGACTAGCTCCTCTTTCAGAACACATCAACTTTTAAATTGGTTTGAAAATCATTTACAATGATATTACAAGTGGAGAGGACCTCACCCCAAGCGAGATATTCCCAATTTGTTTTGATTCAAATTGTTTTCTTCTTGATTAGAATTACTTGAAATGATTTTCAGGAAGAAGAGAGAGAGAGAGAGCGCACGCCAGTGGGGGCAGCTCTTTAAACTCGTCCCTCTAAGTCAGCTCTAATTGAGCTGGTTTAGATTCTTTTCTTTTTCTTCGTTTTGAAACCAAGCTAACTAAAGAAAGTTAGCTTGAGGTTCATGATTGAATCTTTTCAAGAGCACTCTCCATCAAGAGAGAGTAAAGCAGAGCACGCCAATAGGCAGCTGCTCTTTGAGTGAGCCTTGGAAACATACTTTGATTAAGCTGGTTTGCTTTTTAATTTACAATGAATTGAAACGACTTGAAAATAGAGAGAAAGAGAGCATGCCCAAGTTGGCTGCTCTAATTAAAAATTTAGAAAATATACCAGCTTTAAATAGCTGGTTTTGGAAATTATTCAGAGTAATCTGAAGAGAGAGCTGCGTCAAGAAAGAAACTGCTCTTTAAAAGGTTTTGAAAACCTACCATCTTAATTTATTTTTTTCTTTTTTTTTAATAATTCAAAGTAGTTTTGAAAAAGTGAAAGGAGAAGGAGCTATTCCCAAGTGAACTACTCTTTTGATTGCATTTCAAAATCATACCATTTTGATTAAGTTGGTTTTATCTAAAAGACATTCAAAGATGAATTTTAAAGAGAGAACCTCGTCTAAATGAAGTTCTAATTAGAATTGTTAAAATAATTCTAGAGAAAGATACACCCAAATGGAATTCTCTCTTTAATTGAGTTAATCTCATTTTTAGGTGAATTTTTTTAGGAGAAAGAGAATTGATTTTAAATTCTCTTTAATCATTTTCTTACTTGGAATCCAACCAAATAAAAACTAATTTCCAACTTCGAAATTTGGAACCAGGTGACATGGTAACAAGATTAAATCTTTTCTAAAAAAAAATTGAAAATTTGAAATTCATTGACCTACCTAGCCACATGCACGAGCTAGGTGAGTCTAGACTCAGTCAAAGCCCATCGAGGCTTTGATTTTTTGTAATTTTCATTCTATGCGTTGATTTTTTATCTATTTCTCGTCTCAATCATATTTTTGCTATTTACCAAATTGAATGAACTTTTTCGATCACCGTGTGCCAATTTGATTGACTTTTTTTATCGAGCGTGTTCAATTGCTCAGTAATCCAAGCTTTTTCAGCTTGTTTGAATTGTGCCATGATATTGCATAACGTCAATTGATTCGAGGCAACCTTATATTAATGTTTATGTGATTTAGGATTGTCAAGGACATTTTGATCCAAAATTCTGGCGTTAATTAAGTTAAAGTTATAACTTAGCTTAGATTATGATTTTAAATATGAAATGAAATTGAATTTCAAACTTAGCTCCTTAACTTCAGTTTGATCTTAGAACCTCATTTTAGTTTTTATTTGAATTCTAGATCTTGTTTCAAACTTGTTAGGAGATTTGATTTTGCAATTCAAGGTTCTAATTTGAATGAGAGTTGAAAATGCGATTGATCACTAGAATTAGGCTAGGACTGGATTGGGTAGGCATCGAAGTGGGTTACTTCAAATTTCGTCTAAAATATTTGGTAAAATTTCCAAAACTGCCACTGTGAAAATTTGGAAAAAATTGGTCTGTTAACACATTGTCAAGCTAGCTCATGGTGAGCAATCTAAGAGTCATGCCGAGGTTGGGCTCAACTCGACTCGTGTGCAACCCTATTAATGGCCACAGAGACAATGATGCAACCACGACACAAATTCTTTCCTTGCTTCCTTGTTGTCCATGTATATCTTTTAAGTGCCCTATCTGAAAAAAAAAATTGATGTGTTTTAATGATCATTTCAACAATCAACTTCTCTCATAATGTTATCTATACTACCTCTTGCCTAATTTGGAGCAAGGCTCACATATTTTCCAAAAAATGCAATTTGAATGCCCCAAATTGAAATAATAGATAATGTAACCCTAATTATTCTAGGGGAAAGCTATAAGAGGATCACAAACAAAATAAAATGGATGGTGATGGCCTGACTTCTAGGTTTGAAGAGCAGCAAATTTCTGGACTATGCTTTCTTAAAGTAAGATCTATCTATGGCATTTAAAGTAAGATCTATCAGCAAATATATCTTTTAAAGTAAGATCTTACTTTAAAGTAAGATCTATCAGCAAATATATCTTTTAAAGTAAGATCTTACTTTAAAAGAAAACAATTTTAAAGGATTCAAAAAACATAAGAAGCTAACCATAGATTACAATAGTTAGGTTCACCTACTAGAAACTTGTCATTGTCATCTTTACTACTCTAAAGACATGAAAAGCAAAATCTCTGGGCTGATGGTAGAAAGCTCTGTGACATAATTTAACTGTTTATGGTTCAAATGCTGCATAAGTTGAGACCTTTTTTGTGGTTTCACTAGCACAACAAAAATGATGTTGTTATTGTTTAGTGTTAAATGACATATATATGAACCTACTGAGTAGTTTTTGCCAATTTCAGAGAGCATAGGAAGCGATGTGCACGTGGATAGGCGTGAACCTAGGTATGTGTGCCTGAACCTGCACTTCGTTGAAGCCATGCAGAGAGGCATTTTGAATGGATCAGGGTTGCTTCAAGCATTTCTTCGTGTAAGGTCTACAAACAACTCATGGACTCCACAAGCTCTCCTCGGCAAGGTTGCTTTGTTGTGAAGAGGGTTATGCTGTGCCGTTGATAACTTAACGTCGATACCCGAGCTTTCCTAGGCGATGACAGGTAGCTCTATCACTGCATCAACTGCACCTTGCAAACCTGCCAAAATACACAGTTCATTGCATTCATGAGGTCAAATTTCTAATTTTCAAGTGCAATCTCAATCGCATTTAGTATGTAACTATATAATTCTTACAGTAAGTCCACCAGTCCTGGCCACAAATTACTTACTTCTATACCTTGGCTAAGGCACACTTGTTCCCGCCTATCTGCTGCCACCTATCATCAATATGCAATATTTATGTGATCATATCCCGTAGGTCTGAACTCGAATTAGGCCAAAATCTGGACTTAACAAATAAAGTTATCGCCTAACCTAACTCTCAAATTTGTAGCCAAGCTAGTTTTAAAAATCATATAGTTGGCCAAGGGTTATCTTCTATGAACAATGCCATAAGGTACTTGTGAAGGCGCGGATCAGAATCTAGTAAGCCTACCCCAAGGCAGGCCCGCATGTTAATAACGAGGGCCTCCGTAGTCCGGGTTCATCTTAGTCTCAACCGGTTGTTTCATGTCCAGCGGATGATGACTTGCTAGTCGATGTTCACGACAAACACCTCTACTCCACTTACGGTATTTCATGCTTGACAAATGAGGTCCTATTTAGCTGTGGAGAGTGGCTTTTGCTTCTCTAATGCTGCATCCGGTGGTGGTAAGCCAGGTCACCATTGAAAGTGGCATTTTCTATGACGTGCCACAAAAGGTGGCAGTGGGCTATTAGCTGCCAGTGAAATGCACATATTCGCTGGCTGTAAGCCCGCTGGACCTAAGGGATTTCTAAAATCTCGCAACTTAAAGCTACTGTTTCTATCAACAACATCCTCACCTGTATGGGGTCCTGTCGCTTCCTCACTTGTTTGAGAACAATATTTTTTGACCTGGGCAATAGAGGGAGTCTCATTGTCTTGTACAAGCAAACCAGGAAAATCAACACCGTATGCAATATAGAAAAAAAAAAAACCTCACCACAGTACCACTAGAAAAGCCTTCATCATGTTAAGTGGAATCTGGTATTCCCTAGGTTAGCTTGAAACGCCCAGTAGCCCAAAGTTATTGGTTGTCTTCAGTCTAGCATTGTCGCACCAATGATAGCCTACTCCCTCAAATGGGCAAGATGAAAGAACGATTGTGAAACCTAAGCGTTTGAGAGCAAAATCATCCTTGAAACTTTTGCATGAAAAAGAGCAGACCTATCCTTCTAATCTGACCTTTGAACGAAGGTGGTTGGGATGGTGGGTCCTATTTGCAGAATCCACCAAATAGAATCGTGGCAAGGAGGGAGACACTCAAGAATTGGGTTAAATTTAAGGGGGTCGAGAATGTATCTCTCTTTCGTCTTGTCTAACCGTCATTATGATGAGCCATATTTTTTAGGTTAGAAAGATACCAACATAAACCTTTCACTTCTAAAGTCACATTTAACTCAAATTCGGGAAACACCGGTGTTTCGCCTGTACCCAAGTTTCCGGAAATAGTTTAGCTCCACAAGAATCGAAATTCATATTCTCTTCTTTTATTGAATTACTACAGAAAGTAAGAAAGTTTACGGTTGTGTCTATTACAAATGTACATATCTTGGCCACTTATAGGACCCATTGTCTGATCCTCTCTTTGTTTTAGGCCTCTGTCTGTGGAAGAGTGGAGTGGTCACCTTGATTGCATAAACAACAAACTTTGTAGGATAGCATGTGCTAGTGTTTCTCCGGACACAACCGAAAGATATGTAACCCCACTATGATAATTATCTACCTGAAGAATAGGAGGAATTATCTCACATATATTAACAAAAACAATTCCAACTAATTTGAGACAAGAAAAGGAGAGAAAAGGCAGCAAAAAGGCTTCTTTGTCATGTCACTAAAGATGAAAAAAAAAAACAGATTGAAATATCCAATTTCAACTACGATTTAAAAAAGTAGTGCATGTGGGGCTTGTCAACAAGAACTTGCCTTCCATCAATACGAGTACATTGATATGTCCATGCAGGGCCCACAAACCACGAGACTGCAACACGTCCAAGCAACTAAGAAAAGGAAGAGGAAAACAAGGCAGTAGAACAGGCATCTATCTCAAATTTATAAACATGAAAATACCATATTGAAATGTCAAATTCATCTATGGTTTGCAAAAGTAGTGCAATGGGGGCTTGTCCGCAAACACTTGTCTGCCATCACTACGAGTATATTGATAAGTCCAGGCAGGACCCACAAGCCATGATACTGCAGCACCTCCAAGCAAGCCTCCCAGCTGCAAAATTCTGATTAGTTCAGATTTTGACATATACAGGATTCAAGTTTTGTGGACTTACATGGCCCCAATTATCTATTTCTTTTGATAGAAGACCAATAGCCTGTGAAACATGTGCATGTCAATGTCCATATCCACTTCTGCAAGCAACTGTCTAAAGAAACGCTTACCATATTGAGGGCAATAACCCTGACAATGTGAAACAGATCATGTTTCTCGTCCTTGAAAACAGATCGATGCCGCCAAACGAACATAGCATAGGAACCTACCTGATAAAGCCAAATGTAAGCATACAAGATCAATTTTGAGATCCAAATGCACAAAATAAATCATTGGCACAGAAAAACCATCTTAAAAAAAAAAAGACCTGTTTTATATGTCAAAAAAGGGTCAGCCAAGAAAACCTGTCTTTTTTATAAAGACACCAAAATGAAAAAATATGCCATAAAACTTGAAAAAAATGCCAAAATGAAAAAATATGCCATAAAACTTGAAAAAAATGCATTTTTTTAATGTTTCTTTGGCATTTTTTATTTCTACAATTTATTTTCTTAGTTTTTACATTCTATTTTTAGGATTTCTCTTACAAAAATTTTTAAAAAACTTGCTGAGATTTTATGTAACGCGCTTGGCTCGTGCGGGTCGGACCGGGTCAGGGTCCAAACCCGGACCCGAGCTCCACGCGTGAGGAGCCCGACGCGAGGGCTTCTCCCTCGCCTTTCCCTCCTTTCTCCTGTTTACCGCCTGAGCGCCCTCGGGTCAGTGCAGAGAAGAAGGCGGAGGTGGTGCAGGCAGCGGCGGCGACAGAGGTGGACCAGGCGACGGCGACGGTGGAAGCGGCGGCGGCGACGACGGCAGCCCT
>JAANDH010001046.1:0-87031 GCA_011799765.1 Nymphaea thermarum
AGAAGTCCACGGCAAAGAAATCAGCCACCCTTCTTCTTGTGTAGAACTTGTATTTATGAGATGACGAACAAATGAAGAAAACAGCCACAATCTTCACCGCCAATAAAGGTAAGCAAAACAGCGCCTCAACCACAATCTTCAACACCAATATAGGCCAGCAAAACAGCACCTTCTTGTGTCAAGAATCAGCCAAAACGTGTCTCTGATACCATGTAAATCAGGCCAACCCAATGATAATGCTTCAATAAAATCACACTTGAAGCTTCCTCCAATCCAACAAAGTAATACTCAAGAGACCACACTCAAGAGGAACAAAGAATGAATATATTGATTCCAATAATCACTACAAGAAGTGGCTAAAAAGCCATACCCAAACAATAGAGAAGCTGCCCTTTATATAGAGGAGAGGGCCAAAGAGAAGAAGGAGGAGGCAGTCCCAACGGCTAGAAATCTAGCCGTTGGGACTAGTCTCCCTCTAGGTAAAACAGAAAAAGAAGAGGGATAAAAAGGGAAAAACAGAAAATAATAAAAGAAGAAAAGATACATAAAGAAAGTAAAAATTACATAAGTGTCCTAAGTACCCAAAAGATATAAAATATATATATACATATAAAGCATATATTAGATGACTAATATATGTGATATATATACATATATATATATGTATACATTTGGGATACATACATTCTAACAGATCTATCTAGTGTTGCCAGTTTAATGTTTTTACTAGTTTGGAACTTTTTTATTTTTTTTTTTCCGTTTTTTGTTCTCCATCGTCTATGTTCAAAACTTGCTTTTTGATTCTTTCAGAAAAGCACATCACCATATGTCTATCCGTAAACTTCTGGTTACAAATTTTCATTCGATCATCTCAAAAAGGCACAGGACCATGTATCCATCTGTAAATGTCGTGCTTAGAGAGCCACTTGCTAACCACATACCTTCCTCCGTTTTCTTTTAAATTGGCAAACTGATTATATACCTTCCTCCCTTTTCTTTTCGTTACAAGAGGTTTGGAGAGATAAAAATATATTCTAATCGTAGGCTTCAGCAAAGGAACATTAAAGCTGGTCAGCATTTGAACCATAGCAACAAAAATATTCAGATGATAGCCCCGTAAGAAATTTGGTAACCATAGTCTGGTCTTGATGGGTCTTCTCCTTAGTGCAGCATAAGGGTATTTGTGCATTTAGTCTTTTAAATGCAGATTTTTCTGATGCATGATAATTGGGTTAATGTCTGTCTCTTTGTTACAATTGGTAAATCTCCTTCTCAACTTGTGAAACTCAACTCATATTAGTGTCATGAGAATATGTGTCATGGAAATTATGCCATCTGTTTGTTTATGGTATAAAATAAATAAGCTCCTTCGCTATATGAGGCTGCACAATATTCGTTATCCATGACATTGCAATGTTATCTTTTTTCCATGTATATTTGCCATTCTTCTCCAGTGGTTCCTATTCCAACAAGATGCACTTCCTTCAATGACCTAAAACTGACATCATGAAGGTGCTGACCACCTTGCATAATTGGCATTATCTAATTTTACTCAAGACCAATACACAGATGGGTTTCTAAAGGCTTTATATTCTCCAAGGACCTCTCATTTTCGCTCATTATCTTAAGCTTGTGAATCAGCCATAATCAGAGATACAGAAATTTAGACACCCCAGGGACTGCACTACAAACAGAACCAGCACCATAATCATGACCTTTAAACTCCAAACTAGGGTATTTTCAAAACATGAGCTTTCAGCAATTCTGTATAATATTTCATATACATTCAACCAAACTATCAAAGATTCAAAACATAGTCATGAATATATGTAGCAGATCTAATAATCAATCGTTAACCTGATTCAAAGACTGTCATTCTGTTCACTTCTCAATTGACTTGGTGATGGATCTCAGCACAGTCAGATCTGGATTCCGTACTGCAATAAAATTCATTAGACAGGGCACACACCTTAAACAAATTTCTATGACAGTATTCGACAGCCAAACCAGCATCAAACCTGATAAATCATGCTGAGATCTTGTCTTCCAGTTAGTCAGATGTCTCTACCATGTGATCATATGAGGGCTCTAGTTTTTTTTCTTCAGCAACACATCACAACAATGACAATCCGTTTCTAGTCTGAATTGGAAATATGATTAGATTTATTCCACAGCCTTTGGGTTGGAAATTTCAAATAAAGATGGCGATAAAATCTCCATTGCATTGATCTCGATCACTGCCACGACGTTCTACAAGAAAAACAATTTATTTTCCAGATTTGATCATGATGTCATCACAGACTCCTGTCGGATCTGATCACTTACTGCCGGCAGATCTCTTGTAGATTTGTTGGGCAACATCGCAAAAGTAGTTCTTTGGAATTTGGGGCAATTCCATATGATATAGATGTCTGTTCTTACAGCCTTCTCCGATCAATTTTCCTGACCCGCAGTCCTGCACCTAACATTATTTGATGAGAAAGAGATGTCATATGTATGGTCAAGAGTTGAGAAAAGGAAAAATCTCCAAAATCTAATCTTGGTATAAAACTTATTTTAGAGACATGGATTTCATGTTTCAGAAACTCCATTTCTTTTAATTTAAAGAGAAATGCACCCACTATCTAAACTACTCAACCATGCAAAAGCAAAAGATTGCATTTTTGTATCTATGCACGCTACTTTCTGGTTCATATACTTGTTTCGAGCATTTCATATTGTATCATTTCTGTTGAGTTCTTTTGTGCTTTTTCAGGTAGAAACTTCGACTGGATTCATTAAACCAGCCAGCTTTGACAGAAGTTCCAGAATTCCTGACGAGATTGTGAGGAGACTTAGAGTCAGTTTCTCATTTGATGATCCTGCATGGAATGGCAAATTACTGGAGACTTATGATGCTCGTGAAGACAAGTTTTCTATTGCATCTTGCTGTTGGTAAATCCAATATTGTAGATTCTTAATTAATAAATAATGATTTTCTCTTTGAAATTTTATATAGATGAGATGTTCATTTTTTCTTCGTTTTCGTATATTGTGCCTCTACTTGGTCCATCTTTATGTTAAGAAGTTAGGATAAATTGCTATTAACTTTTGTATTTTCCCTTTGTACATACTTTTCTGTATTTTTTATAGCCGTGGGATCCCAACAGCTCTCTCTTGGCTCTGTCAGTGGGGTCTCTTGCCCTTCTTTTGTTATGCTTCTTTGAAGCAATACTTCATTTGTTTGTCAATCAATTATTTGGTGCCTTAGTGCAGTTTTCTCTTCTTTTTTGAGTGTTTGTGTTGAGTGAGAAATATAGATTGGCATCTATATTTGTTTCTTGTGGAGACTGAATTTCGTGCTCATTTGAGATAGCTTGAAGAATATCGGTCTACGCCTATATTTTCAGCTTTTTACATTTCAGACTTTCTATGAGCTTTTTTGTTTTTTTGTTTCCACAAGAGCTCTGAATGCCAGATGTATTGGCCTAAGACCTTTAAATTGAAATAGGTCAAGATATTGACCCCATGGTGCATCCCTTGAGCATAATCTGGTATAGACTTGTAAAGAGAGAGAGAGAGAGAGAGAGAGAGAGAGAGAGAGAGAGAGAGAGAGAGAGAAGTTGAAATCATCCATGGTCTGAAACCATGCACAACTTGTGGGGGGCTATCGAGATGTTTATTGTCGTATAGTTCTAACTTCTAAGTTCTAACTGGTTTGAGAACATAACTATAAGTGGATGTTCAGCAGATTTTCTCATATTGATGACTTTGCAGTATTGCAAGCCATAATATATTCTTATGCTATCTCCCTTTTTTTATTGCATATGACAACGTTTATCAGAAATCCATTTTTGTGATAATTTTATGACAATTTTATATAGGCAGCTGGTGGTGATTAAATGAAGTAACTATGAAGTCACACTTATAAGACAGATTTGTTTCCATGGGTCCTATAAGGAGACAACTAATAAGCCATTAAGATTGTCATATTTTTTTCTAGTGCATCACACATCGTGCTTCTAAATACATTCATTTTGGTGATGAACATACGCTGTATGTTTTCGTATTTCAGGGATGTGAATTGGAAGTATCATGCTCGGAAGGTTCTTCGATTGTCTGATTTGGAAGTGCTGCAATTTTGTTCAACTTCACCTGATGCTGAGAGTCCTGAATTTGTAGAAAACACAAGGCGGTATCTACTCTCACCCAAGTGTTCCTTATAGCTTATATATTTTGTTTACCTGTTAAGGTTCTTATTTTTTCTCAGTTGGTATCTTATTTATGACCTATCTGGGGAAGAAATCCTATGATTAGTCTTAATTCCTCTTGGCTAAGGCTAGTGTGAGTATGCTGGTCCTGCTCAGTCTCTGAGAATTTGTTGTTTACTTATATTTTACTATTTGGTTGAAGGAGGAGTTTATAAAGGAGTTGGACGGAAGGTCATGTGAGTAGTAGAGGCGGGGAGGAGGGTGGGGCAGGGGGTGAGGAGGAGGATGCAACACAATTCTTAGTGCTACCCAATGTGTTAGTATGAAGGACATCATGAAAATAATTGACCTAAGCTAATTTGATAGTGCTAGATTACAATCGCAAAGACATAGTACACAGGGAGGGTGGGGAGAATGCTGTTAGCCTAAAATGTCCCTGGGGCCACTCAAGCATGAACAAATGTGCAAATTAGGATGGATTTTCGAAATTCGTTATTGTCATGATGATCTTGCTTCTTATGTTTGCCGTAGTAGATTATTCAGTCCATGTATGTTCTTTCCCTTTATCAGACAGATATTCTACGGTCTCTGCGTCAGATGATTCTGTTTCTTGTTGTGTTGGGCAGATGATGAACTGAAAACGTTCATTGCAGTTGTACATCTCACACTTAGTTGTATCTAGTTTAAAGAATGACCATAAAAAGAGTGATAGTAGCTCAGAAAAGCAAGAATGTTGGTTCAAAAGAACTGAAAAACAAGTCCACCACAATTGACAGAATCCAATTCTCTCACAAGCTTGCGAAGTGTACAAAGTTACATCATTCATATAACATGCTTAGAAAAGCATAACAAAAATAGGAGTAATCTTGTCTATACATACAAGCATGATGTACGTGCATTATACACACACACAAAAACAAACATATATATATATATATATATATATATATATATATATATATATATATATATATATATATATATATATATATATATATATATATATATATATATATAAAGAAATACAATTGTTTCTGTGCATTTTCAAACAGCTAGAGCTGTAATGGTGCTGATAGTTGCTTGGTTGTTAACTACTTGTCAGGTTTGTCTTGATTGCGATTGGGCCTATTATTATGGTTTTACATTCTACAAGTCAAGCCATCACATGTAGAATCTGACGAGCTGGGAACTTTTGTCACCATTGTATTTCTTATAATTTTAAATTGCTAGGCTCATGGTGCTGATTGTGCTGCCCTGGTTGTGTCTTAGACTTGTTCACTTGTCATACTATGTTAAATAAGTTGAATTGGTGACTAGACATTGTTAGTTCGTACATGGCGATAACAAACCTTCTTATGATAAAATGGATCGTAGATGTGTTATCTCCTAATTGAAATGAATATACGGTGGTTAGGCGTACATCCAATGCTGTAGAGTTGGGTGGAAGAAACAGTTGACATGAAGTACCCGTATGGTATTATTCTCATGAGAAAGTAATGTTAAGATTAATGAGTGTTAACCCGTCCACACTTGTGACTGAGCTAAATCTATGCTTAAATTAACTAAAACTCAAGCAAAATGTTTAACTAAAGAGAAAAAACAACAAACAATTTTTTTATTCTTTCATTAACTGTGTATACAAAATGAACCCACGTCCCTTTATATAGAGAAAGGGATGGACTGTGGATCTGGATCCATGTACAGGTATTGGAAACTAACTAGATCCAGTTACACAGATATGGATCTAGTAAATAGATATTTATATTCAGGTTCAGTACTAAGGTCCAAATAGCCAAACAAAATCCAACACATAAGATGGAACTCTAAACGAACTATTAAATCTCATTATAATCCAAAATAAGTTGGATTTGGATCTATCTGCTTCTGGCTCTGCTAGATATTTATATTCAGGTTCAGTACTAAGGTCCAAATAGCCAAACAAAATCCAAAACATAAGATGGAACTCTAAACGAACTATTAAATCTCATTATAATCCAAAATAAGTTGGATTTGAGAAAGGATGCATGTTATTGTTGTTAACGTACATGCAAATGTGTTTACATATTTCTCTGCAGCAGCAAGGGAATGACAAACACCATTTGTTTAGACGTGATAGAACAGCTTTGTAACATATCACAACTGACTTGGCTATTTCATCTTGCTAATAATAAATGTGGATTTTGCAGGGTATGTAGATATCTTATTAAGAATCCAGATTGGAGAAAGATCTTTCCTTTGGGGAAACCTCATGTTTTCAAGAGGACTGACACTGGGGAATGGGCACGATGTGAATAGATTGTGAATCACTCAATGTGACATGCTTCACTTTATTTAAGGGGGTATTTGGTAATAAAAATTCTGTGCTAATGTACCATGAATTTGTATCAAAAATTGGTTTTACATGAATTTACTCTAATCTTTAAGACAAATTCATGGGACATGAATGTGATGTTCCTGTTACCAAATGCCCCTTAAAGAGACTTTGTTAAAGTATTGCAGCCCGGCTCCATGCAGGCAGACGACTTGGATTGGTGTCATTCAGTAAATCATAGTTCTCTCAATGATCTTGTTTCTCGAGGGGCTAGAACTTGTCCTTCGGAAAATGTAGTTTGGCATCCTCCTTGACGTTTCAGTTCTCGAAAGGTTTATGTTCATCTTCATCGTTAGAATTGTTCTTGTTTTGTTATAATCTAGTTTTTATTGTTATGCAAACTCTGTTATTTGGTTTTATATGATGTAACCTTCCAACACCTTCTTGGAAGCATGGTTTAGTAATGTTGAATTGTTGTTAAAAAAAAATTACTAAACTGGTATTAGCCACAATTTATGATTCAACGATGGTTTATAGTGGTTTTGAAAATGATTTATGGTCCTTTTGGTGACGAACTTTTAAATTTTAGCTGTCCGAGTACAGTAACAGCAGCATTGACTTTTCCTCTCTCTCTCTCTTTATATATATATATATATATATATACACCACTTGGGTAAGAGACAAAAACCATACCTATTAAAATTAATTATTTTAACTCCAGGTTACAACTCACTTAAGCTTCGGTTAATATAATAAAAAAGCAGAATACCCACAATGCAAATTTTAAATTCATTCCTTTATATTATTTTTCTTATCCATATCCAATAATAGTAATGCACTATTAATTATGTACAAATAACTTGCTTTTTCTATTAATATATAAAATTCTTATGTGATATATTTTTATTGATAATAGAAAGTTTCGAGAAACCAAATTGTATTATTAAAGTTAGCCATATTTTTTTGTGTTATTTTTGAATGGTAAAACAGTAAATATTTAGGGATTTAACAACTAGATTTTCAAATATTCATATTAACCATAAAAAACTTAGGTAGTCTTTGAATGACACACGGAAAAAAATGATTTTTCAAAAAACTTGATCTTGTAAAAATTATTCTTCTAATGAGTATTGAGTATTGAAAAACATCTTTTTCATGTTTGGTTGGGTGGGCAGAACCTGATTTTCAAATGAATAATGTGGAGAGAGAGGGGGGGGGGGGGTTTCACTCTTCTGAAAAAAAAAAAAAAGTTTTTTCAGAAACTCATTTTTCTAAAGACTCTCTAAGAAGTCAAAAACGCTGTCTATCCAAACACGCCCTTAGGCGAAAGTATGTTTAACAATATGGAAAGGTTAAATATATTTTTCATTATTAATAAATTTTTAGGTCTGTTTTGGAAAATTTTCTAATAATTTATTTAAGGATTTGAAAAACATAAAAAAAAATTAATGGATTCATAATGTTTTCTTGTAATATAAATCTCCAAAAAGTAAATGATAGAAAAGGTAAGTGAAAATTGTTGAAGACAATTGATTGACTAACCAATTTTATAAAATAAGTGTGTGTGTGTGTGTGTGTGTGTGTGCATAAATATATATGTATAGCAGCATATTTACATCAGGGACAAAACCCAAACCTCTTACATTCATGTTGAAAAATATTTTAGACAACATATGAGCAATCTAATATGTTTATAAATGCTAATTTAACATAAAACACATGCCTTAATGTGTGTTGCTTTCATGCAAAATATTGATTTTTCTACAATTAAATTTTTGAGGGGTCTGTGGTTCTTATCACTGACTATGTGTGTGTGTGTGTGCGTCTCTCTCTCTCTCTCTCTCTCTCTCTCTCTCTCTCTCTCTCTCTCTATATATATATATATATATATATATATATATATATATATATATATATATATATATATATATATATATATATATATATATATATATATATATATATATATATATATATATATATATATAAACCATCTGGAAACTAGATATAAAGAATATATATATATATATATATATATATACATATATATATTTATAAACCATCTGGCAACTAGATATAAAGAATATATATATATATATAAACCATCTGGCAACTAGATATAAAGAATATATATATATATATAGAGAGAGAGAGAGAGACACACACACTTAGTCAGTGATAAGAACCACAGACCCCTCAAAATTAATTATTAAAATGGTGTTTTGTTCAATCCGGCTCATAAATATGATCTTAAGAATGCTTCTACCAGATACAAAAGCTAAGTTAATAATTTTTTATGGTTAATAATGTTTTTACAATAATGATATATATATATATATATATGTGTATATATATATATATATATATTCTTTATATCTGGTTGAGAGATGGTTTTTTTATTTTATATCACCAAAATCTGTTGCAAAGGATGCATTGGGCACTACTTTGAAGACATTTAGCCAGACAGTCAATTTTTAATTGTATTTGAAGTCACTAAAATCGGTTGCAAAAAGTGCATTTCTGCTACTTAAATGATTCTCAATAAGTTTGGTATATAAGGGCCTTATAACTACATGTTCCCCCGACTCTTTCTCTCTCTGTACACACACCTCTTAAAAACACATTTTTTTCATTTTTAATGTTTTTTTTCAAACAATCAAAATTTTTTTAAGTTTTAAATGGCCATTTAATTTATCACATTTTTTGTATTTTTTTCCCAAAAAAAAACGTTTTCTGTGACTAATTTATTTTATATATATATATATATATATATATATATATATATATATATATATATATATATATATAATTATAAATTTCTGATGTATCTAGCTAAAAGGTGGCCTGATGACAATTCAATAAAAGTGGAATTATTTTTAATGTAACTCCTAGTTACTTTTTGGCCGACCCTTTGTTATTTGTGGCAAATTCCTCTCATTACCTTGGCTTGGACGCTCTCTCCATCCACATCTCTCTCTTGGGTGAGCACATTTTTCTGGACCATGGTTCCTATTAGCTATATTTTTTCCCCCATTAAAATTGTAAGATCTGTGTAGTGCATAGCTTATATTTAGCTGGGACGTCCAACATTTATTTCACTTGTTACATTGATAGAGTTATGTTTTGAGTGACATTTCGTTGCAAATATCTGAAACTCTAAATGATCTTAAGGTGGTGAAGTTTAATGTTAGGAGTCGCATTTATTTGCAGGATTCTGAAATTCTAATTGATCTTAAGGAGGTGAAGTTTAGTGTTGTGAGTCACATTTATTTGTAGATATCTGAAATTCTAAACTGTCATAAGGAGAAGTTTATGTTAGAACTGTCAGAAGAGGAGGCTGAGAAGGCAATTTCTTCAGAAGGAAACATCTAGAAGTAATGCAACAGAAATTTCTGAGATGGAAGTGTTTGAAACTGCTGCTCTCAAGTTGTGGATTCTGTCTCCTAAGACAATATTAATAGAGAGAATGTCTTAAGAAGCTCCTCAACAAATATCGTGGTAGCGATCAGAAGAAGGAGAACATTATATTGTTCCTCTTACACCAATTTAAGAAGCATGGAAGGTTGGTGAAAGATCAGCACCAAGAAAATGCTGATGATCAATGTAAAGAGTTTTCCCACTGCTTGCGATTGTTCATATGATAGGTGTAGATACAAAGGAGATGGTACCATGCACACAGTCTCCTGTGAATAGTTTCAAAATCATACCCAATGCATTCCCTTAGCTCCTAATTCATTTAGGTGTCCCCTTAGAAATGATGCATGATCCTGTAGTCATTGCTTCTATGGATACAGTGGCTCGATGCGGAACATGACATATGTATGAAAACAGGGAGGAAGTGACCTCATCTTTCAGTGACTCCAAATGATCGTCTGAAAGACTTAATCTCTAGTTGGGATGTTAAACATGGGATCACTAAGGAAGACAAAAGCATAAGACTGACACCCTCGACATCAGGCCATTGGGATGAGTCATGTTCAACCTTAGTTTCTGGTTTAGACATTTTCTTGGAAGCACCAAACTTTCTAGAAAGAATAAAACCTCAAGACTCACTGGTGAAGTTGATCTCAGCAACACCTCAATTGGCTCTTCATGCAGCAGTTTCTTTTCAGATTTATCATCTAACATGAGCTTTAATACTTTGAATCAATGTTATCACTGCCGTATCGTATCATATATCGGTCGGGCCGACCTATGCGCCGTATCGTAACGTATCGTAAAATTAATTTTTTAATTTACAAAAAATATTAAAAATTATAAAAAATGAAAAAAATCAGAAAAATTCTAAAAAAATCCAAAAAACTAGTAAAAAACAGAAAAATTCAAGAAAAATGTATTTAAAGGAACATTCATCATTCATGTATATGAAGTATGAACTATTAAGAACAACACATTCCAAAATAAGAAATAAACATTCAAAAATCAAAATAACATACTAACCAGCCTAAGAGTATTCAATTACATCACAATTCAGTTCAGAAGTCAAAACTCAAAACATATTGACATAGTTTTCAAAAACCCTTTGTGCAAGCTTCCCCCCGTCCTGAGACTTCCCACAACGAGAAATAAAGCTTCTTCACCGGCAAATCTTGATGCAAATGGAGAAAATATCCCACTCCCACATCTCTTGCAATGTTTAGAAACAAGAAAAGAGAGGGAGAGGAGTGTATGTTTTAAAAGAAGATGAAAAAAAGGCTGTCGGGCCCCTTTTTTAATTTACTCTTGTATCGTACGATACGGGGGTGTATCGCACGTATCGTGCGATACGGCCCCCGTATTGCACGTATCGTGTGATACGCGTGCGATACGTACATGTATCACAAATTATACTTGTATCATATAGGTCTTCTTGACCTATACGATACGTATCGTACGATACGTGTCCGTATTGTACGATACGGATAACACTGCTTTGAATTACAATTCATTCTAGTAACTATATTTAGCAAGTCACAAACATGGACTTCTAATCATGATTTCTTCCCCACCATTGGACTCTCAACAAAAAGCAGCAGGAAACATTAAATTTCCAATGGATGAACCTCATGATGTTTGTAAGTCCATGTTACATAATGGTTACGTTGAAGACTTGTTGAGTTTCACAAAAAGTGCATCTGAACTATCTTATCTAAATCCACAATGTACAAGAGGATAGGTGTTTTTGTCTTTTGTGAACAAAATCGGGTAAATTCCCATATTTCACCTAATAACTTTAAGTACTTATAACAGTTTATACCAACTTTGCTGGTCATGCTTAAACAGTAGAATTATGGTGGCTTTGATGTTGTTTGCATCTGAAGTAGCTTTGTGGTCTTTCTACTTAATTTTGATCTTTTTACTGACCATGCAGAACCAAGATTTCAGTCTTGCCAAATGATGTATGTGACTAAACTTCCTTGCTCTTCTCCTGGATTCTGAAGCTGAACAAAAAGTTTTATCTATCCTGCAAATTTTATCTGTCGATCACTAATGAAAGTCCCAATTGATTGCAACGAAGGTAGTTCCTTCTGTTGTCAAAATTTTTAAATCTCAGATTAGCCAATCCTTGGCATCCACAATTAAATTCATGTATAATTTGTCCCCTCTTAGTGATGCCCAATCATATTTGACAGCTTCACTTACTCCCAATTCTGAGAGATGCAAAAGTGGCTGCTGATAATATAGAAATTTTGCACAATCTTGTGCAGAGACTTTAGGGTGTATAAGTCCTGTGGCTGAGCTGATTGAAGATAGGTGTATAGAAAACCAAGAACATGTTGTGTCCATACTCCTTTCTTTGTGCTCTCATAGTACTGGTCATGGTGACTTGGTCTTAAGGGAGGGTATTATCCCAGAAACCGCGCTCCTTTTGTTGTGATAGGAAACAATCACCTCAGTTCCTTCAAAAGCAATAAGAGAAGGAAAATCACTACTTCTTGTGAATAGAAGTTGGTAAAACAATGGACTGTTTGTTTTTGTCCTAACAAAAATATGTTAAGGAGCTTCTTTTTAGATCCAATATAGAGAATGTTAGACCTACTAATACTCTTGCTGCTGCTAAGACATATATTGAAGTTTGGTAGTCAACCTTTAAAGAACCAAGTATTTATAGACGCATTGTAGGGGGCATTCGATGTGCAACCTTTACAAGGCCCAATATTTCTTATGTTATAAATAAAGCTTGTTAGTTCACAAACAATTCTACTAAAGAGCGTTCAAGCTATATCGAGAGCATCCTATGATATCTCAAACAAAATCTCGATCTCGGTCTCCACATTAATAAAGGAGATTTCACGTTTTCTTAATGCCAGTTGTCCCAATTGTCAAATGATTGATTGTTTATTGGAGGGCATACAACATTTCTAGAATCAAATTTAATATCATTACAGTATTCCCTAAAATAAAGAGTGGTGGCAAAGTAAAAGACTAAAGTGGAACATGAAGCTATGGTTAAAATTGTCATTGAAATTAGTTGGTCACAAGGAGTTCTTCAAGAATGATACTTGCTCAAAGATACTCTAGTGGTCTTTTCCTTTGCTTCACCAATTTTCTGAGCATGCTCCCCACCATCATCGCTTCAGTTAATAGTGGCTGTCACATCTATACATCTGCAAACATCTCTTCCCTCCCTCTTTCTCTCTTTTGTTAATTAATGCCCATATGACAATTTACAAAAGCTTGAGCAGCCATGGCATGCAAGCTCAAAGTCTTGCAATGAGATAGAAGGCAAGAGAGCAGTTCTGGTCATTTCCCAGCCCTCCTTGGTGTGGTGGGACCATCCAGACCTATATAAGCTATGTGCTTGACATCAGTTGGAACTCCTATTTCCATCTCTACAAATGCATAGAAGCTAGCACCATGATGCATGGTTGCATTTGGTTTTCATTATGTACACCAAAGTTGAGGATTAAGAAACCAATGCTAAAATTAAGTTTAGATCTACTTTAACTATACCTACGAACCTTGTAATAATGATATTGATCCACAATGACAACACCATTCACACATCCTTTGATTATGTGTGCGGCAAGCACACAAGTTATCTTTATCATGATCATAGAAATAATCTCATTGTTACAAGTTCATCGACAAGGAAAAGGAATTTATAAAAAGGAAGAACCATGCGATAAAATATTCAAAGATGTTGTGACGATCAATGTATGTGGGAATACTGCTCTTACTTGGATGTTGACAAGTAAAGGTATCCTAAATGCAATGCCTTCTCCTGCCTTCTTTTGCAGCACCTTCGTATTATAGAACCAATCATTGATTTTCTCTTGTTTAGTAGTAGAAGGGATGTACAAAGCTCCTAATGAGCTAGTGATCCATGAATTAACCTAGTAGGATGTAGACGCAGTGCCAAAAATGAAGCCATAAGGAAGTTATTCCTGCCAGGTGAAGAAATGACTGCATCACCTTCAACTATAAAAGGATCAATGCATAGCAATAAAGAGAGACAACATTAGAAGAAGAAGAAGAAGAAGAAAACAAAGAAGTTGGTAGCCATTTTTAGGGACATATTGTAAAAAATGTCCACAAGCTTGTAGCATACATAATGGACATATCTCCATCTGTGGGAAATTTGAAATCAAATGGAAATTGGGAATTTAATTACCAATGGCTTCGCCTGAAATGAAAAACATGTTGATGCACTTGTTTGTTTTCAGAGATCAAGAAAATGACACCCTCACTTCTCGTAGGTATTGGTCACCACCCTGGTAAAATATTGTCTTGATTGCTGCAATCGCTAGTTAGAAATGCAAAAATGTTGAAAGCCAATATCATATAGTATGATCATACCAAAGAGTGGAGATAAACTCTTGAGGCTACTAGTTAATCACTGTAGTCTAGAAGAATATGTGGCTTTTGGAAGTGGGAGAAGGCTAAGTGAGTTCTTCATTTGCTCCATCCGAAGATACTGTTTTCCTTCATGGAAAAAGAAAGCACAATCATTGTCAACCAAGAGAAGAAAAACTTCAAGAACGGAGCAAAGAAATCTGCTGACAAGGGCTACCACTTAGGTTGTTGCAGAGTTCTGGTTTTGCTTTCTTTGGGTTCTAGAGTTTGACTGAAATACTTGGCATCAAGGAAGACATTACTAACATCAAATTGACATATTGTCTGTCCTAGACTCATGACAATAGATAGAACCATAGAGATTATAGTGAGTTTAACAAAAATTCCATAGGTCTCAAAGTAACATACTCTTTGTTGACTGTATCCTTTAGTAACCAAGTAAGCTTTATACTAGTCTATAGACCCAGATCATCCATCTTATATTTGTATATCCATTGCACTCTACATTTTCTTTGCTAGCTTGAGGGGAACAAGCTTCCAAGTTTGATTCCATTGTAATGATGTCATTTCCTCAAGCATGAAAATCATCCTTTTGAAATTGCACCCTGCTTGTTTTAAACCAATCAATTCCTCATTATGCCATTTTCACCTTTACAATGCACCATTAGTAAAGAGAAGGGAACTTTGGGTGTTCTTTACCATCTTACAACCTTGAGATTATATGATGTGTCCTTTTTAAGGCCTTGTTGATTGTCTCCTCACTAGTTCTATGTCCTTTAAGAGCAAGATCTTATCTTTTGGTTAGTTAAGCTCATGAACCATACCTTGGTTGGCTTATACTTCTTGAGAATTTGGCCTGGGATGAGCAGAAGTCCCATAAAGAGGACTGGGAAGCCATATAGGTTCACTTCATGTATTGCTACTCTTTGTTGTGCTCTTTTTAAGAACCCAATACAACACATGCTTTAAATTTTGGAAATTTAGATGATTGATATGTCACTAAATACAACCAGTAGATGCATCTAAAGGTTATTGATGTTGGTACTCTAGTTTAATATTTAATAACAACAAATAAGGACATTTATAACCAAGCCATGAGGATGGAAGGCAAATAATAATATCTACTGTAGTTTTCAATACCTCAAGCCTAAGTGAATCACCATTTTATTCATGTGCTGCTATGTTGATGGAGAATTATGAAGCAATAACATCATCAAGAGAAATGAAAACAAATGTGAGTTGAACATTTGGTTTCAAAATAAATTAAGATAAATATGCCTTGAAATTATGGAACTTTTCTGAAAATATAGTTCCAACTGGTCATACTAGGCTTGTGGGGCTTGATTAAGCCCCCAGTAGAGCCCTTTTTAACTTACACTCACAGCAGGGAACATGTTAACCTTAGAAACCTAAGTTGCACCATAAACACCTCACAGATTCTCGTTCTTTTCTTTCTTTTGTGATGGAAGAGTAGGGGTTTAGCAGACCTCGGAACAGAGGGTTCTCAAAAAAGGTTGCAACCCTGTCTGGCGGACATAATTTGATGAACCAAACTAAATTTCGTCGGAGATTACATGCAAAATTGGGAACTGAAAAAAGCAGGAACGACAAAATATTTGTAACCACAAACGGAAGTTTCGGACATTAACAAAAGATCCATAAACCCAAGAAAAGAAGAAGGAAAACATGGCTAAAGCAAAACCCATCTTTCATTTCTTGCCCTTCCCCTTTGCCGGCTTGGCTTTCTTGGTGGGCAACACAATTTCCCCGTGTTTGAGCACCGGAATCTCCATAAACCTAGAAAGAGACCCGTATTTGTTCTTGAATTTCTCTGCCTGGTCGTCATAAACCATATCTCCAGACCTGTCTCCAAGATAGAAGGGGTGGTTACCAGACCACATATCGACTACATACTCCCGTTGTGTCCCGCCGGTGGTCATCACCAACTCCCCCTTGCAGTAGACCTTGGCGTCAAAGTAGAAGGTCGGGTGGATGTCTTTCTTTCTGCAGCTCAAGCGACCGCAACCATCCTTCACCTTCCATACAGGAGGAGAGAAAATGGTCAACAGGAAAGAACCCCCAAAACAAAGAGTCGGGTAGCCCTCCAAATTCGCTTTACTTTTGTCCTCATCGCATCTTCAATTAGAAGAAGGGCTCTACATAAAACTCATGATGCAAAGGTAAAACACACAAAATTCGTAGGTCCGTCCACTAAAACAGTAAAAATTCTTAGTGGTTTATACATTCTGTTGGAAGCTCCTTGAAGGAGATAATACAATGAAGGATATTTGTTCAGGGATTCAGAGAAACAGAAGAGGGGAAGATGTAAACCAGAGTAAGAATCGGTATTCCACCAGCATGAGCAGGTCCGTATCGTGTGAACTGTGAAGAGTGGGAAAATTTCTTTCATGGAAAATGGATTGAAGGGAGACGTTCAAGAGGGGACATACCTTGAGACCGAGACCGGCTGGCTTTTGGAGAAGAGGATGCAGATGGTTCGCTAATGTCTGTGCCATATCTCTGTCTCTCTCTCTCTGTTCAAAAGTTCAGAAGCAGCGGGACAATGCTAAGGCTCCTCAGAAGTGTAGGTGTGATGAGGTAAAAAGGATCGAAATGTTGCGTGAGAAGATGAGGCGGAGAGTCCACTGACCATCAACCTGGAAACTTTTCCGTCTTGGAATTGGCAATCACCAGGAATTTCGAGAAAACCCCACAACATTCTAAACCCATGGTTTTGTGATACATTTTTGTAAGCAATATGATCTGAACAAACTCGTGTCGTTTCATATAATCATCGTTGGTTTCCATGCAACATAAAGTCGGCGTAATTTCATGTTATACCCTTTTAAGAGAGCAAATGCATTGGTATGAGTTCATTTTATACAAATTCTTCCATTCAATACGCTATAGCTGGTTGTTTAATATGGTAAACTCCAAGGGAAACTATAACTCCTCAAAAAAACTATTTTTAGGTTCTTGGCCTCTCAGTTGCTAAGTAATAAGCTAAAAGCCGTCATCTTCAGGGAACTAAGATCATGCAACCATGGCATTCATACATAACCCAACCTTGTTAGTAGTATACAAACAAGGAGACAAACGACCTTGATGAACTTGACGTTGTGAAGTAATGCAGTCATGTTGACGTATTCATTTTCTGTTTCAGTGTACTAAACCAAGATTAAATTCTTAAGAAATCAGACTCAGTGAGCCGAGACTATCAGCTTGACCCCTGCATTGTTTCCAGTCAAAAGTGAAAGAATTCAAACCCTGTGCTCATAGGAGCATGTTGGAGTCTGCCTGATCATGAGAAAATGCATCAATTTTTAAGTTCACAAGATTAGAACATAAAGTCCAAAGCGTTATTTTCCTTAAACACACCAACAGGATATTTAACAATGAATCTTCGACATACAAATGAGGTGAACTCTTATTAACTAATGAGCTTAACAAGCTAACCCAGCACCTTTTGCATGCATCTGAATTGTCGCGATTATTATGACGAGTGGAGCTATGAGTAGTTAGCCATAATCTATTGTTCACGTAGACTTCAAATTAATCAAGGCCATGGACAACATCAAGGAAGAGGAAACCATCAACTTCATTATCAAAATAAGGTGTTTCACACTAAGCATGGTCATAAACAATGAAGAACAAGAAAGAAGCAAACATGCAGAAGCAGAATCCAACGAGGTTTTATTTCTTGCCCTTCCCTTTTGCAGCCTTCGATTTCTTGGTGGGCAGAACGACCTCTCCGTACTTAAGCACGGGGATCTCCATGAACTTAGAGAGAGAACCGTATTTCTTTTTAAATTTCTCGGCCTGATCAGCATCAAGCAAAATCACAGACCTGCCGCCAAGATAGAACGGGTGGTTACCTGACCACACATCAACCACATACTCCTGCTGAGTGCCCCCGGTGGTTATCACCAACTCTCCACTGCAGTAGACCTTTGCGTCGTTGTAGAAGGGCGGGTGGATATCCCTCTTTCTGCAGCTCCATCGACCATAACCATCCTTTACCTTGTTTACAGAGCCATCAAAAAAGAAAAAATTAGTTGGCAAGTAGGAAACAACAGAAATCGAATTGGGCATTCCTCTAGACACAATCAAAATGTCCTCTAGCGCAAATTAAAAGATGGTTTCGTATCAAAATTAAGGAAAGACAAAAAGGAAGGCAAACTCAAAGAGACATCGAATGAAACAGAGCAACAGGTCTTGTTGAGTGATGACCGGGCTCATGCCTACCCAGATAACCTTCCCAAACCAGATATTCTTCACAAAGAGAGTTTTCACCGGATCATAGTACACATGGTTTCTCCAAGAATTAAGAGAAATAGAAAACCAAGGCTAGAATTAGAGAGAGAAACTGATAATCCAACCAAGTGGGAAGCTAGGTAGCATCTGAAATTATGTGAATGCCGCCCACTAGTCAATCGAAAATTGCAGTAGAGGAAAAGGTTCAGCGGAAGAAATACCTTGAGCGTGAGACCGGATGGCTTGTGAAAGAGAGGTTGCAGAGGATTAGCTAGTGCTTGCGCCATCCTCCTTCTCACTCTCTATGCTTTCTCTATCTCTTCGTCTCTCGCGTGTCGCCTCTGCTTTGCTTCAGGAGTGTGAATAAAGCGTCCCTCTTGTGGCTATTGCTCGAGTTAAACTACGTCGCAGTTTTTGCATCTTAAAAGCAAGTCCATCAAATTGCTCTACGCCACGTCAAGTATGACAAACGAAAGGGAGGGTACTTTCGAGAATGGAACTAAACATTCCACGTGGCACTTTCTCCTCTTGTACTGCACGTATGGCAGGTCTTCCGTGTCATGGAGCTCTCTCCATCTCTCTCCCACGTTGGGTTGGGCCGGATAGGCTTGACCCGATCCGTGTTCTAACCCCCACCAGTTCTTGCTAGCTGCAGCCACACTAATCCAGTCACACAATTAAAATTCTTCATCAACCAAGTCCATATAATTTGTTCCCTCTGTATCATCAGTTTAATGGGCAGATGGAATGTCCCGAAAGAAATTGCCTCTTCAAAGGATAACTTGCTTCACGATTGAATCAAACTCGGAGAAATTTTGTCATGATAATTTCAACACAGTTTCTGTCTACAAAAACAGATCTTCATACTTTAATTCTATATCCCCATTCAAGCTTCACACTCTTGATGCCTTGTCAACTTGGTAAATTCTGAAACTTAATCATATCAAATCATTAAGATGGTACACCAATCAGAGTTCCGAATCGACGAGTCATCTTTTACGAAAATTTAGGTGAAAACCACAGTTTCTTTGATTCTCATCAATTATTGAGTGTGCTCCATTTGACTTGCACTTTGACAAAACCGACTCAACACGAGCGTGAAGTAAGCAAACAGTTTGTTTGCCCTCCACTTGTTTACTGCATGTCATTTTCATGTCTCCGAAAGAAAAGAAAGAACGTCACTTTCTCTTTAGCAGCATCTGTACGTGACAGAAAACAACAACTGTATTGCTACTGTGAGGAAATTTGCCATTGACAGTGTGCAAAAAAGAAGAGAATGCATGCTAGCTGCCTTCGAGTTCGACCTCTATTGCTCCGCGGCCTTCGCGCATTTGGCAGTGCTAGCTTTTGATTCTCATCAAGGTTTCGTATTATAAATGACAGGACAGGAAATTGCTTTGTAGCATGTTTGAAAAATAAGACAAAATAGAATCCGTTGTTGCTACAACACCTAACTAGACGAGAAAGATTAATCTGCAATAGAAAATTCTTGGAAATCTTGAGAGTTTATAAAGAGATTGGTTGAATGATTAATTGTCCAACTGTAACAACCTGACCTCCTACCATAGTGCACTCAGACTTCTCGTTTACTCCTAGTTAAAACAGATCTGTGTTGAGCATTTTAGCCATTACTATTACAGTGGATCGGACTTCAGTCCAATTGGCTGATTCACAAGCAATATTTGAAGCGGAATCGGGGACGGAACACGTTAATGCTAGAGCCAAACTTGTGCATCAAGCTGCTGTGATTGTGTGATGGTGCATTGTCTCTCTTGTCGTGGCGTCGCTCCTTTCTGCATCTGCTTGTGCCCCAGGAACTACTTGCACTAATGGCCGACTTGACTCTTCTCTGTCAAAGAAGTCGCTGTCCATTAATTGCTCCCATTACTTTGGTTCAGCTGCGTGAGCCATGGAGGCCGTGTCCTTATTCGGGGGTTCCCTTGCAGGGGAATCGTTTCCATGAGGAAAAAGATAAAGAAGCATGAGCATTTCTTTTTCGTCTTTCAAACTTGAATAGGAAAAATCTGTTTATTTTGTGACAGCCCTTGAGCTCTGTACTTGTCTCTCCAATTATAAGAGCTTAATTATGACATATTTTTTGGTTTGTCCAGGTACCCATCAATGGCTTCTAACGTGCTAACGAAACCATGTTTTCCTTGATATACACGGTCACTAGTCACTGGTGTTGTGAAGGACAAGAAATGGAATTTCTTCTGCAATTGGAAAAGCATGGCGCTAGAGACATGTCTCCCCACAACTTTTGTACATGTTCCCCAGCACGCCATGTGATTTCTCATCTGAGAAGTCCTTTGTACGTACTTCAAGGCAATATCAATTACAATTCATGGGCTGCTCTTTGCTTCTGGTCTCCTTTCGGCTCTTGCTTGTGGTTTTGATTCAATTGCAGGTCGCTAGAATTTCTCACAGGCCTTCTCAGCCTCATGAAGTGCATGTTTTCGTGCCTTCACATGGCTGCTAACCGAAAAATTGTACTTTACGATTCATTTTACCTAGGAGGAGTCAAAAGTTTTGTCTGCACAAAATTACAGTCCTCAGAGTTTGTAAAGAAGTATGGTCTCTCTGAAACCCCTTTTTATCTTCTGTCTTTTGCTTCGTCGAGAACATAGTTGCCAGTAAAGGAAAAGGAATATGTGAAATCTGAAGCGAATATTCCAGAAAATATTTCATTAGCATAAACAATAGGAATCAGGGAACAGTGAGAGGTGGAAACTAAATCAAATTGGAAGCCAGGAAATGACAGGTCCGAGTACCCAGCTTCAACAGTACTCTGGAAAGTGGTCTTCACTGGGTTTGAAACTTGGCAGATCCTGTCAACTGGTCAATGTTCACAAGCCACTTAGTGAAGAAGCCCCAGGGATTATTCTTCAAATTCTTTTGCAAGCATTGCCATTTTGCTTCTTTAATCATGTTGAACTCAAAGCAGAAAAATTTTGTTATGTTTGATTAATAAGGTAGAAAGCTCTCAATCTCAAGGAATTCCTTGTTTAGTTTTCGAAAAATAAATTCTTGGGGCATTATGTGCAGGCTGAGTCACACGGATACTACAGACACGACAGTTTTAAAAATTGTGACACAAGACACGGCAAGCTATATATACATATATGATTCCACAAAAAGTATGTCAAATTCCATAAAAAAGATGGAGAACATCAACAATAGTATGTTAAAATCCACAAAAATATGCAGAATTCTACAAAAAGGAAAAACATGCAAAATTCCACAAAAAATATGAAAAAAATTAAAACTGTGGTGTCCAAATGTGTCGTCATATACCTGCATGTCCACTGGCGTACTGCGGCCCTGCAGCCTAGAGGCTTTCCTTTCCACAGAAAGAGTGGCCGAAGGGGGACGCAAACCACGTCCTGTGGTTCAGAACTTGTTTTCTTTGGACAGACCACAATTAAATGAACAACCTTGAGTAAGGTTCTGATGCAGTACATGGTATCCCATTACAGCTAATCTCTCTGCTTGATGGTAGCATTAGAAATGGGTGGCAGCTCAATAAAGTATTCACCAACTTCTACAAGTTTCAAGGGTAACATTTCACGCCTTTTTCATTTGACCACATTGTTGGTGGACTGTTCTCATATAAGCTGCTTTCCTCTTTCGTGATGAATAAGGTAGCAGAAGACTGTCTGCAACGAACTTGGTCACATGTATACGGCTCAAGGTGAGGAGGCCTTCATCTTGGAGAAGTATCTAATATGATCTCAAAGTGAATATGAACTGCAATGAAAAAGAAAAACATGAATGTGACCATGTGGAGTATGTGGCTTGCATTTAACTTCCAGGAACAAAATGTTCGCAGTTGAGAACCAGAAATAAGAACCTTCAAGTTAAAGAGCAATTCTCAGCATGTTTTTATAAATATAAAGCTGCATATAGGGGGACTGCAGCCTCACAAGTCTGAATTATCTGCCAAATTTATGAAAGGGCGTGATGGGGACTGAAGAATCATGATATTTCTGATGTGACCATGTGGGCTCTTCTTGTCTGTATCATTTGGGTCGCCGGGTGGTCCAAATGGAGGCACAGCGGAAAGAAAAATGAGCTTACATTATCATGGAGAACTGATCTTTCTCCGCAGAGGTCCGCTTCATTGTAGCAGATACCACCAAATTCAAGCTGGCCTGTGGTTCAGAGAATAAGTTTGCATTTAGATTTGTTGATTACAGAAACTTCAACATTAAGTTGAAAACAGTTGAATATAATTATGTGCAGACCGGATATGATGCTCATCAGATTGCTACCTTATGTGAGGAAACATACCTTTTACTGGCACTGACACAGTCCAAACTGTGTTCATATAAATTAGGTAATTGAATTGAATGTACTGTAGACAACCGACTGAACTGTTCCCATTGCCTCTTTATTTTTTCCGAAAAAAAAAAATTCAAATGAATGTCCTTTACGGATTCAGTACATACATACATATGTACTTAATCATATAATGAGAAATATCTGGATTATTTGACACTCACAGCTTTGTTTATTTTTCTTTTCATTTAGTGCTATTAAGAAACATTTAAGCATGGAGATAATCAAGACTGATGGAAGCTAATAATTAGCCTTTCAGATGCTTTAATTATGTCGCAGCTTCAATTTGTGTAAGTCACACTCAAACTATTTGAGAGGAGAGATGCATGGTAAGAAATGAATTGCTCTTCACAAAAAGGAAACAGTGGATTAATTAGGTAGTTTTAAATGATGAAAAAAACTTAAAACTAATTGGAAGGACCTTTTTGTTGCGGCCTTCTTGGCCACGCATCTTTTCTCTCGTGGGTAGCTACTGGTTGTCGTCGTTCAATAATTGATACAATTGAAGGACAGGGGAGCAAGGAATTACTACATGAACCATACAAAGCACTATCTATTAGCGTCCACCGCCCATTACGTGAGTCGTTCTTCGTCTGTTCTTCCAAACCAGTCATTCGTACAGACGAGAAAAAAATTAACAGCTCTCGTAACATATAAGTTTTGTAACTGGCAGAAATATCATTCTTCATAGAAAGAACTTAAATCAAGGATTGCTTTATATTAAATTAGTGTCCATAGATATAATAAGACGTTCATATTTTGTTTAAAAATGTTTGCTAACAAAAGTTTAAGCTGATCTATTTTTTTTTCTCCTGAACTAAGAAGTCTACCATGTACTTGTTTCTCTCTGTATGTGTATGTATATATATATATATGTATATATGTATGCATAGATGACAATGATGTACGCTTAATGCGACATGTCATTCATTACTCACGCAACCATAAACTTATCCATGATTTCCTCATCCTCTCTCTAGAAGGTTATACATTGAGGGCGAACTTAATGATGTCATTGGATCAGATTGAGATCGAATATCCAAAGCAATTACTTAAAAAATAGTTGGGCATGGAGAAAAAAAATCAACATCAATTGGACCAGACCCAGATTTAGAAAATGACATATGATCGGATTTGGTTTTAAATAACTATTGGGTCAAGTTCTAAAATGTGTAAATGTTTTAAAACTTTGTACTTGGATGTGTTCAATAAATTTGAAAACGATCATTATAGGAAAAAAAAAACTAAAACAACAAAAATTTTCCTTTTTTCTGTGCCAAGAAAATCCCAGTACCAAGATGCATCCCCCACATATAATATGCGCAACAGTCCATTTTTTTCTGAATTTTTTGCTTTTTCTATTAAAAACATGGGCTGTTAGGCATGAAGAGGCCAAAGCATACATACCAAACGATTCAGCCCGTTCACTCTCTCTGGCCACACTAATTAAAGGTAGTATTTTTCACCGGCTACCTACCGAGTCAGATGAAGTCACTTTCATAGCTTGTAGCTAGGAACATGGATATGAATATCGCTGTTTGTTGATTCCATCACTTGAGAAACCATATCCCTCTCTCACTGTCTCTCTGTTCGTGTGTGCTAGTGAACTAATTGACGAATGATCATTAATCGGCCTTCCAGTGTGCCACATTTATGTGCATCTCTCTCTCTCTCTCTCTCTCTCTCTCTCGTGTAAAAGACAAAGTTGTACTATGTATATCCGTGTAAGCAGCCAAGTTAGATGTATCCATCACTTTCATGGTGCATCGTCCAATAACTATATAAGCATGTTAAAGTTTCAGCTCGCTCACTTGAATAGGTTGGCCAAGTTGTAGAGTTGGATATACATAACTAGGGTCGCATGTAGAGTCAAATATTATTCTTCTCACATGTACCAGGCAGCCATGTTAGGTAACACATGGCCCAATTACCTCTAAGTTTAAGGCCGCTTTGAGTGAGACATCTTCAAATTAGGTTTTCGTTGTACCCAATTTGTATTATATTGGTCTTCTAGCTAGGTTTTTGAAAAAGTAGAGACTATGTGTTGTTTATTAAGATGGCAACTGACAACCAATTATTTTCACCTGGTGTAACTTGGTTTCTATTTGGATGACTAACCAGGTTCTGTGGGAAACTGTGAATTGAACAACCTTGATGAGTAAGAACGATACCTTTCCAGATTTCAGATGCACAAATAAATTGTATGTCATGTTGAGGTTCTGAATCACAGAAATTTTGTATGCATGTGTATTAGGCACTTTTCGCCTTTCGGTTTGTTAGAAAGGAAGTTGAGTCAATTTAACTAGACATAGAAAAGTAAAACAGATCTGCACCTGTGCTTAGATTTTGGAATTTAAGGGGCCTTTGTCTCAGAGTTTTACAATGTCAATGAGTGCAGGTGTACTAACTTATGATGCTATAACCGCTAAGCATGCATGTTTGTACTAGTTTCCCTATTGTTAGAGAAGATATAGCAGTAAACATTTTATTACAGCTAAAAATCTCAAGTAACCAAGTCTATATCTAAAATCCACCACAGTTTCAACATGGAAACTTACGAGGATTGACCCTTAAATTTACTTCTAACATGACAAGTATCCTTGAGCTGCTGCCGACATAAATACTTCAACTGCTCAAAGTGGTGCTATTGATCCTCACTTTTTCTGATCATTGTATGACAGGATCCCGCATACATAATGTCCTTATTTCAGCCCCCAGGGCCAGCATCTTTTTCTGATCATTGTACGACAGGATCCCGCATACATAATGTCCTTATTTCAGCCCCCAGCATTGTGCCCTCAAATTGCTCAAGTATCTGAGGGACCTAAGACATAGCTATTTTGAGGAAGACATGACACCTTATACGAACGTTCGGTGTGAAATACTAACAAGTCAAGAATCCTGCCCCATGAAAAGAAGCTAGTGATAACCATAAGCATCATTTCTTAGTAAGCTTAGTTGACTATGCTTGTCTTTTGAGTTTTTGAACACAATGGGGATGAGAGAAGCAATTACATGCTGAGGTCATTTGTGTGTAGATAGGCATTGTAACTCTTGATTCAATTGGGTATTTTGGCTGGATGACAACCAAGTTGGCTGTCATGTTTGAGGTCCTTCAAATCTTACGTTGGTTTCTCATGGGTTTCATGCATGTGTGGTGGACTTCATGCTTCATTTTGTAGGAACTTGAAAGGTCATTGAAAGTCATTGGAGTTGACAAAATATTTCTTTGTATGTCTGCCTTCATGTTTGACTTTATCTTGCTTGCCTCTGAAACTATATTTTTTTTATGCTTAACTAAAATTAGTTTATAATTATCAAATTTACAACAACTTTTGGTGAATCTCAGTGAGTGCAAGTGAGGTTTCAATTCAGAGAAACATTTAATATGAGAAATAGAGAGTACATAATACTAATTCATGGTGAAATTTTCTTGCTAACAAACTGTGAAAAACTAGAAAAATGAAAACAAAAAGAAACTGACTTGCAACAGTAAGGGCAGAATTGAAAAGGTCCTGCTCAAGATCTTAGCTCGTAAGGAGAAATTTCCTAACAAACATAGCAAGAGTCTCCAGAGTTTCCTGCTGGTTCAGCCAAGGAACAACATTTCTTGCTAATTTCAAAGGAAGCCATGTTAATGCATGGAAACATCATAGTCTCATACAGAAACTCAAGAAGACATTGAAGAACAAAATTAGAAACCCAAGCTTCCGATGTATGTATTAAAAAGTGTGCTATTTGAAAGACATTTCATGTGGCCCTTAAACATTTGAGTGGGACTGATTAGCACTCTGGTTGTAGTGTGTTAACTTGTTAATGCTGAAACGGGGTGGTGAGCTTTGATGCATCTCGTGGTGATCTTCATGTGACTGACTATTGTGCAACATGTAAAGCTATAGAGACCATATTCTATGACCTGCTGAACCAACTGCAAGAATTTGGAGTAGAGTAAACACGATAGACAAAAGCCGTCAGTCTTGAAGGTATCAATACTAATACCCAACAGCAATTACAAATGTAGGAGAAACTCAATTATTTCTAATCAAAATAAATATTGTAAAAAGAAATGGCTGTCTAAAATAAGTTGATCCAACAAGTGAAGAATAATAGTCTCGCCAATAATCTACTTTTTCACCTTCGATAGTCAACTTGTTCCATTAATTCATGAAAGTCAACTAACGAAGCATGTCTCTCTACTCCTATTGTGTCCATAAACACGTAACCCCTTGGACCATCCCATATTAGAAAAACGTTACAAAAATGTTTGTCAACATACAAGAATGAAACCACTTAACTGAGGATAATACTATGTCTTACTTAAAGTATTTTAAACAAATGAACAAACATATCTGAAAATGTAAATTATTGGAGAACCTTATCGAAGTTCATAACCCAAAATCCACAAGCATGTGAAAGACATCATTTTAATAATTAAAAACTGCATATCAAAGCTTACACAAGGTCAATGCAATTTCACAAAAGACAAAGACACAATAACAATAAAAGTTACAACAAATACACACGTTGATCAGTTATGTTTTTTTATCGAGAACAATCTCCATAGTCAATGGTCAAGAAAGGAAAACATGATGACAATGCATAAGATATGCAAAACCTTCTTTGGAACTTCCAATAATCCTGCGAAATTACATGAAGAGAGTTCATTATATTAGAGACATAGTATTTTAAGTTAAAAAGTCTCTTTGTCTCTGAGGTTATATATAATGATTATAATGGAGGAACACACTCATCTTGACTTGCCACAAGATTAGTCAAAAAAATATATGTTTAAGGAGGAGAATGGACAATCAGTGGTAGAAAGGTTTAAATCCTTCAACAAGAGAGAAAATTAAATTATCTCTTGGTCTGTCGCCACCAGTGGAAAAATCTGTTCTTGTTTGCTTCATGTTTAAGAAAGATGAAGGGATGGAACTGAAGAGTTATATATACATCTGCTGCTCATGCCCCTCTTCCAACATTGCTCCTCCCCATCAACAACTTTGAGCAATGGTATGCATGTCCCTCTTCAAAATCGCTCATTTTTGGGGCGTTCAGGTTGTGAAAAAATGCACTGCCATTTTTCATCTCTTGATGCCCTCTTGGAATGTAAATACTATTCTTGATCTCCCTTTACTATTACAAGATCTCTCGTTTGGATTCATTTTTGCATGTGTAGTTTCTGGTTGTTTTGGTTTTGGAGATGCCCTTTCATCAATGGCATTGTAAGATTTTAGATACATGCTACAAGGTGTAAAGCTTTCCTTATTTTTATGCTTTCTGGAAGCAAAAATAATGTTGAAGATCATGAACTTTTATTTTGTTTTTGATTACTTACCTACCTGCATGTCATTGCAAGTTGATCTTGCTTTTCACTTTTTTTTCATTACTTTTAGCACCTTAGATATGGTGCATGCAGAAGCACATTCTTTGGTTTCACCTCAAAAGAAGAGATTAACTGAGGTTACTATGATAGATGTCATTTTTAAGAAACATTACATTACCTATGATGACACCTTATAACTAGCATATGCAAAATCCATGCCAAACCCCATCCCTGGCTGCACCTCAAAACAAGAAATTGCCTGATGTGCAAACAAGGTGCATTCATTTAAAAAACCTTATGTGGGAAGATAGAGCAAATAAGAGAAATGTAATAATCAATTTAATCGGTCAACTACTAGCTTGAACTTAGCTTTATTGCTTCGATTACAACACGATGAATATTTGCACAAACAAATCCATGGAACCAATTGTATTCAATTAGGACCTCATTGTAAGAGCTTGACATTTTTCAGCAAAGTCTTTAGATATTAACTAAAAACATGTATATGCCTTGTGCATAATATCTTGCCAAGAAAGTAAATTACCTATTTTTTGCAGTGTGCATAGGTATACTTTTATGATACATTTGTTCCTTTTCAACATAAGCAAGGATATGTTCTATATGTTTGTCATTGATTGTATTAGTCATATATAAAATTTTGATGCTGCAACTTGGCGAGCTCCTCCGGTTACACAAGTTTCCAATGTAAATGTGGATTGCCAGCTATCATTCATAGAGTAAAAAAATGATCAAAATCAAGAAGGTTGTTTATAGATGTCATAATTATGTATGTATTGGTGCACTGAACTATTAGTTTTTATTGCATCGAACTTAAATTGTAACCTTCTATTTGACAATTTTATAGGGAACAATGAGATTTGGTTGCTTCTTTCAATGGTGTTGCAACAAAAACGATTGTTACTTGCCAAAAGAAGAGAATGTACAGTTTTTGATCGACCGATTAGAAGATGCACAAGAAGACGTGTTACACTCGAATTAGAAAATTGCAAAATAAGATCACGCAAGTGATCTTGAAGTCACACTGTATGATAAAGAAATGAATGGAGAAAACATGAAGACATAGTCGAAAACATAAAAATGTATGAATTAATGTGAATGTAAATAGATATAATATGCTTTATCATCACCAATGTAAGCGCTCAGCATTGGATGTACATTGTGCAATTAGTCGCTCAAAACGCTTCAACATTATGTTTTGGATGTCAAAGAGTGGATGCTTCAACATCTTCTAGTTAGTTTGGGTCTTGAAACTTGCTTATTTTCTAGGCACTAACCTGATTGGTACTATGAAGTTTCTGATGCCATTTTATACATTAATAGAATATATACTTAGTCATTGCTAGTGTAAATCAATAAAAGCAACTACAATTTAAGGAATAAGGAAGTTGCATTGCTTCCCCTGTGAGCACGCAAGACCATGAGCTAACTTCTCAATCTTCACTCTACAAAATCAGGTAAAACCTTTTGTTTACCTAAGCAACAACTCAATAGCTTGAGTTCACATTCAATCTTAGAATATATTGAACCTGGTTTCATTCAAACATATGAAAACTAAAATGTTGCTGAAACCATTGTACATTCTCGATGGAACCATAGCAGCAACAAATCTCAAAGTTTGAATTCTACATCTCCACCTATAGGTTGTTCATTGACCATGTATATTTAAATAAAGATGCATAACTGCAGAGAGATTATAACATTGATTCAGAAATTATGATACGCTTGACTATAGAAATGCATTTCAGTTGGACTTTAGCAGCAAACTAGAGGATATCCTATCACTTTATCGTCACCAAGGTTCACATGAAAAATATGACCCTTGCTAGTTGGCATATGTTCAGCCCAAAAAAGCTCCAGATCAAACTCATGGATGGGAACTACATTCAACACAGCTTCATCCATGCAGACTTTTTAATTAATAACAAATATATTTTAAAGTACATTGTTTTCAAATGAAGGTCTACAATTTCCAATTAACCAAATTCTACTGCCTAGAAGGCTGCAAGTTTCAAAAAATATATATATATATATATATTGTCCCAACAAGCATAAGAATTATGAAGCTCAAATATTATATTGCTTTTTCTTTATAAAGTTTATAAATAGACCAGCTTGCAAAGCTTGAATACCCTCTGATCTGTTTGTTCAACTAGCTTAAGAGCCCTAATAGTCACAAATTTTCTTATCGATTTATGGTAGCTTTGACCAACAAAGATCTTATAATATTTATGACACACAAGGGAAACAAAAATAAAAAGGAAAAGAATTTTGAAACAAAACGATGACAAATTAAAAAAAAAATCGACATCATTAGAAATGCATTTTTCATAACAAAAAAAAAAAAATCGATAGGCTTCCCTGTTCCTTCCTTCAACTCCCCGCACACCCAATTAGAAATGCGAAATCAAACGCCCCAAATCTGAGAACAAAAATCAGCAGGGGCATGAGCCGCAGGTGTTGAGGAGGAGGAATGTTGGGCCAGGGGCAGGGAAGGGCAATATCTCCGAGCCAAATCCTGTGGTGCCATCAGTGGAAGGGCGTCCCCAAAACGCAAACAAACAGAAACTACACACGCAAAAAATGAATAATCCCATAAACGAGCGATTTGAAGGGGGAGTGGAGCAATACCAACATTTGGCACCAACTCTCTAATTACTATATGACTGTGTTTTACCTTTTGATGCGACCTCAATAAGCAGACAATTATAGGAGGGGTCAAGGGGTGGTTGTGATCAATAATGAACAAAATTTTCTAAACTTTTCACACCACATAGGGTGGAGCTAGAAACTTTTCTGTTTGGGGACCAACCTATATTTTCTAAACTTTTTATAGTGGCAAAATTGTATTTCTTAATTTTTTTAAAGAAGCCAAATAAAAAAAATGTAAATTATGACATATTTTTCTTCTTTCCCAAATCACAAACGTGCCATGGCTCATGTGGACCTTCTAGCTCTGCCTTCCATCCACATCTTGATGTACCCCTACGAATTTTGTTCACCTTACTGTGCTTCAACAATTCTTCTTTCCAACATAAATATATTTTTTGTAATCTCTTTTTTTCCCCCTTCCTTCTTCAAACTGAATTGCACAATGTACATCCAATGCTGAGCGCTTCAACCCATCTGTCCTGTCCGAGCATGTCGCATGTTCGTGCATGCACACATTTATTGGAACATTTTCTTCTACTGTATGTATATCAAGATGATTATTACATGCAAAATCATACTCACTTTTACGATGCTCATGATTGCGTGCATACCCTGGAACACCTTTGTCGCATGTGTCATACTCACAACTGGCCTATTTGTGCATTAATACTACTATTGGGACACTTCCTCTACTCTATGGGCATCAAGATGATTATAGCATGTAAAACCATGCTCGTGTGTGCGCATATTTGCTGGAACCTTTTTTTGTATAAATAATCGAGATCATTACTGAAACATTCGACAATGCACATCTATTGAAACACAATTTTTGGACACAAAACTTGCTATTGATATGTTCTTGCATGCACAAATCTATTGAAACACTACTCAATATATATATCATGATAGTCATCGTTGTGTTGTTTGTGAACATGTTCCTCTACATCTATTGGAATACTTTCCTCTACTCCTTGTGCATCAAGATGATTTTCATATGCAAAATCAAGCCCACTGCCATGATACTCGTGCATGAACGCATCTACTGAAACTCTTTTCTCGCATGTGAAAAGGTCACACTTGATCTATTTTTGTGTGTGAATCTATTGGAACCATTACAGCAATTTAAATCAGCACTGGCGCTAATTTAAAACCAGCGAAGATTATCACTGACGCTACTTTAACGCCAGCGAAAATTATCACTGGCGCTATTCTAGCGCCAATGTGCACACCAGAGCTGTAACCACCACTAACGTTTTCAATGGCGCAAAAGGGCAGCACGGCATTGAAAACGGTAGTGGCGGCAGAGCTGCGTGCTACAATGGTGTTGTTTCAACGCCAAAACAATGTTTGATTACTGACCCTCCGTTAGCGCTAGAGACGTCTCAACGATGGTGTTCTCAATAGCGCCAGTACTTAAGTGTTCACAGGCGCTACTACAGCGACAGTATTTAGATGAGTGCTTTTGATGCCTTTTTCTTTAACGCTAGTGATGATATGAAATTTTGTTCTTCTTTTTTAATAACAAAATATTGTGTACATGTACAGCAGCTGAATACACAGCACAGTAATACATTAAAAGAACCAAAGGTGCCACATACTCCTATCAATTTAGCTTTAATAATGCATTCAAGTTGACAAGTGCCCTAGGCACTTTACTTCACACTAAAAGTCAGCCACACAAAACCATAACAGTGTTGTTCTCTCTACAAGATAGCATCAGTAGGTTAAACAAACACCTACAACCTACACCTAGAACGACCACCTTCAAACTAATTCAGCACCACAACAAAACAGCATTGTTATTACAACAGAAACTGCAGCCATCGTTGATCAGCAGCAGGTGCACCCCTAACAGAAGAATATACAGTATATCCTTATGAACTGAGGTCCTTGATCCGGCACCTTTTCCAAGCTAAAGCTAAAGCTGAGACTGATCTCCAAACTTTTCCTGCAGGCATACAACAAAAGAAATGGTGGAAAGTATTGTTAATTTCACCCCATTGGAAAGAATAACAATATAATCCATTAGCTATAACGGATATATGCGATAAAACAACACAATGGAAGAGAATTTGCTTGCCACATTTCCAGTGCCCAACTTAAATAATAGGGTGCCCGCACCTTGGCTAAAATGACAAGATAAACGTTAATTTCAACCTACTCATATTTCAGAAGATGGCAAAAAAAATTCAGAACACACATTTGAAAACCCAACATTCATCTAGTACTCGGTAACCTGTTCATGTTGCAGTCGCTTAGTATGCAGTTGTCTACATATAACTTAAAAAAATAAAAGCACGATAGTAGAAAGCAAGCAAAAAAAACTTCAATATGAAGCAAGTTTCCAGTTCATCCAAATAAATCCAATGGAATTTTACAATTTAGAGTATATTCTATGAATTCGGACCAGAAATTACCAATTCACAAGCAAGCTCGGCCTCAGAAAAATGTTTTGCTCACTGCAAAAGCATTTCTCAGCCACTAAGCATAATAAACTTATTAAAATAACTATTCATAGACCAAAGTGTTAACGATTCCATGAAAGAAGCACGAAGTCTGGCCAATCAGATCAAACTTTCTTCTTCCTACATAATGTTATGCAATTTTAATTCAGTAATAGTGGCTAGCTTAGTACATAACCAAAAGGTGTACCTCAGACATTGATTTACTGCCCTCTGCATTTGAAGATACAGAGTTGAATCCCATGCCATGTGGACAAAATTAATGTCGACAAAACATGCAATATCTGAACCAAAAGAGTCAACACAATTTGTAGCAAGCATTCAACCATATCACTGATCTCTGATTGTAGAAACTTTTGTATACGAAGGATTGCCAAGTTTACTGAATAAAATGTTACTGTAAAACCCTAGCCGGGCACCCTTTGCCTGTTGCAAGACTAATTTGCAACGGTACCACAGTTATAATGCCACTATGATGCTTCCAAGGATGAATTTTGCTTTTTGTAACAACATTATTGAAACAGTGAAGGCATTTAATTGCTGATGAGAAAAACTAATTAGAGGTAGCAGTACTTACGCAAGCAAGAGCATTTTTCTCATCACAAAATCATAAGACTGAAAGAAAATCACTACTTATGTAATAGCCTGGCCATCTGAAGTTGATGTTCCTCGTCCAAGTTCAACTAGTGCTACTAAAGAATTATGAGTGGCAGATAACTGCAAAGTGAAAAAAAATATTCTTATATATATGCAATAGAAATAAACAATTAACACTATGAACATAGTTAAGAAAAAGAAAATTTGCAGCAAGAAAAGTACAGCAGTTTCAAAGCTCTTCGATGAGCAAATCTTGGGTAGAGAAACCTCACCGACATCTTGGCAGTCTCAGAGAGTCTGCAAGAAATGTACTCTGGCCTGCCATTATGTGGTCCATTTAAGAATAGCAGAAGAAAAAATAGTCATGAAACCACATATCATTTCAACTGTGCAGATGTCAGCATATGTACATTTTTTAAGAACAAAATGTAGGAAAGGATCAACTTGACAAAAGTTTCTATCATATTTACAGCAATACTCCAAAAGGTATTGAAAAGTTCATTTTCAAAAGACAGCCACATATGCAATTTTCAATATGTAATCAACTCAGTTTGGCCACAATGCTCCAGCATAATTTAAAACTGCAAAGACGTAGTTCAATGGTGTAGATTGTGCCATTGATCCTATAAAGCATAAGCAATGTGCAGTATGTTGTATGCTGAAGTGACATTATAAACTATATTCATAATTACACAATGTTAAATTATTAATATGTTTACCTGTGAAGGAAAATGCAGGTTTCACCTTGAATGAAAAAAGCTGATCGAAACTGACCTCTATAGCAAGAAGTCTTTCTATTTTCTCTTCCAAAACTGGGATCCTAGCAATCGCTTTTTCAAGAGTTTTGCTTGTACATTCTTGTGTATTGACTTCTGCTTCTAAAGCTGCATTTTTTGCCAACAATTCATGACGAGTACGCTTCCTTCCAACACCTTCGATGCTTTCACACCAATTCCACATTTACGAACACGTCCATATTTATCCATACCAAGTGCTTGAGCCAATACATCTGACTGTGATCGAGGATCTGTAAAACCATCTGGCCTTTCAGCTAGTATTCCCTTAATCTTGTCCTACAGATAGAAAAAAACTAATTATATAGATAACTAGAAAACAAAATAAATGATACTATTAGAAATATAAGCTAGAAAATTTATTTAAAAAAAAAAAAGTTGCTCGTACAATCATTGTTCCTGTCTCAACATTATGATATAATGCATTGTGTGATGTACATGTCTATACCCAGAACTAAGCTCTTGAAAGCTCAGTTTCTTTTTCTGGGACCTAATTCATAAAAAGCATACACAACTTTTCATCATCAACCAAAGTAATACAAGAGAAAACAACTTAAGACAACTGCTTCCAACTTATTATTTCATTTCTAAAGCGAGCAAACTTTTTGTTCCTGTGGTATGTATGTACTTCTGTTTGGATAGTCATACCATGTGATGCAAGAATAGTTATTAGGTCATAATGTTACACATATAAATGTGTCCATGATCCCTATTGTTCCATAACTTTAGTTATATCATCATGAATTGTCACACCTCTAACATCATCTGTAACCAAACATACTTCTCGATCTTCATTATTTGGAAAAAAACCATTATTCGATCATGTTGGATGCAATTCAGCTGTGAGTCAATGAGATCTTTAGGCTCTTCATTCACATCTTCAACGTTTTCTGGTAGTACACCATAACACAAGGTCTTCTTTGAAGGACAACTTGCCATTTTGGTTCAATAGGATCCTCAACATAAAATACTTGTTCCACCTGACTTGGAAAGACACATGGTTCATCGGCCTTATAAAAATATTTGGATTTCAAAAGAGTGAAACCAAGTCGGTCTATTCTCATGTCTTTTTCAAGTGGGCTAAGCACATCATACCACTGACATTTAAACAATACAAATTTCAAAGCTAGATGATATTGAACTTCAATTATGTCAGTGATGTATCCATAGGAACATCACCAAGTACTAGGTTTGGATCCCTAGCACTTGAGAAACTTGATGTTTATGCAGTTACTACCACACCATTGTTTTGTGTTTGTCTCCATTCTTCTATAATTTTTGTATGAAATCGATATCCATTGATGATGTATCAATTATATTTTTTAGCAACAGCATGAGGATATTGAGCAAGATATACAAGTTCATCACTGATCATCTCATTTGATCCTTTTCCATGCATTATACAGTCATGAAACCATTCAAGAAATCACAACTTATGTATGTGTTCTACTTGACGAGGTCTCTTTCTATTTTGCCTCTTCACCAATGCCAAGTTATCCCTAGAATGACAACCACAAGGTCAGAAGAGTTAGAATTGTTGATGGATATAAATATAGAAGACGTTACCATATTCATTTTAACTTACTCAAGATATGGCATCACAATGTTAAGATTAAATAGTACATGTACATGTACTTGTAAGAGAGTTGCATTGTCCAAAATTGACAATATTTTCTCTGCCAAGTGCACGGCCTCTTAATGGAAACCCCATCATTACTCTTTACATTATGTAAGTATTAGAACAAAATTGAAGACATTCATCAGCAATGTAACACTCAGCTATACACCCTTCTACTTGACTTCGGTTACAGACATAACCTTTGAGTTTGCACAAATGGAAGATTGCAATTGTTGTAAGATCAACTAGTTAGAGGAAAAGTAAATGTAGCATACATTTTGAATGGGTACATCCATCGATACTGCACTTGCTGGACTGGGTCTCTTCAAAACAATTCAGCCTAAGGACTGGAAATCACAAGGCTGCATCAATTAGATGTTTACCTATACAACTTTCTATCTCCCTCTCGGTTGGAGGGTGCCGGCTGGAAATCAATAAGCAGACGACCCAACACCCTTCTTCTTCTTCTTCTTCGGGCTGGGCTGGGCCGCGGCAAAACAATTCAGCCTAAGGACTGACACTCCATTGGCCTAGCTGACCCAATTACTAACGGGCTGGCCTGTCCGAGCCCAATGCCCTGCCCTAGACATGCTTGGAAAAGAGAATTCTTCATAAATTGTTAGGCAAAAGGAACATTTAGATTTGGTGGATGGGTTTTGAAGCAAGTGGGCCTTGATCAATCAATATGTGAACTAGTGCAGTGCTGATTAGGATTAAAAATGATGGTAGATACCAGGAAATGGTAGAGGAAAGTAAGCATTTCAGATTAAGAACTAGAACTATGGTGGAGACCATAAAAAGGCACTTGTGCTGCCCTTAGCTATGTACAATCTTGTTAGGTAATGAAGAAAGCTTTTAATGTTTACTGTAAGCAGAGAGACAATGATTGGGTAAAGTGACATTTCTCGTTCAGTGGCATTGACAACATAGTTGGCAAACTCGCGATCCAATTCATTAGTTGTCCGGGTCAGTTAGGGTCATTCATTTATTGGATCATGAGTTAGGACTCACTTCAGTCAGCTAGGATTGTCAGCTACTTGTTATTTTTTGTCTTGTATTGCTAAAAACTGAAGTTTGTTATTTTGTGAATTGTGAAATATATATCAATATGTGATATTTCTAAAACAGCATTTTTCCTACTGTAACCAGTTTTTGTGTTCACTTTAGCTACTTCTTAATGAATTTAAGAGTAGAAAATAATTGCATACATACGCTATCTTCTCCTCAAGTTACTGCCTTGTTTGACATGTAACCACTATCTATACTGAACATACACACAAGCATTCATATTATATGTGATTCAGTTTTACCTATGGAAAAAATCGAACATGAAGTCTCGACAAACTTCCTTCTTCATCTACTTGTAGAAAAAAAGCACTATGAAATTTATGACCCAACCCAGTCCAATCACTAGGTTAAGTTGATGCAGTGACCCAGCTATGAGCCGATCTAAGTTCGAGTCATGGCTTTGTTTACTATGCCAAAAAGTAGGGTAATGCCACGCTCTCTTCTTCTGGTATCGAAAAGGAAAAATTTACAAGGACAAACTTGGAACATGAAATCGCAAGGCTGCATCAATTAGATGTTTACCTATACAACTTGAGCTACGGAACTTACTCCATGCCTGCCTTGTTTGAATGCCACATTCGCCACTAATACATTAAATTTTGAACTAGATTGCATGTTTGTATGTGCATTATTTACTACAAATTAAAATTTTAACATTCAACATTTCTTTGTGAAATTCAAATTTATTGATTTCGAATAATATATTATATCTATGGTAGTATTTGTCACTCAATCTCTTTGTATGTATCTAATAGATTGTTGCAAAATCACATACAACATTAGTCCATCCAATCAACCCAAATTTGCAGCCACACAAATTTTTTTGTGCATGTGACAGTTAGTGGGCACCAATGGTTTTCTATTGTTAGAAAGCAACATATTGCACAGAATAGTTGACATCAATTGGTTGTTTTCCATTTTTAGCAATTGTCATCTTCCATACCAAATACAAGCGAAAACCAGTTCGTGCAAGTGGTAGTTCAATTGGAGAAATAGGTTCAAGTCGAAAAAGGAAGTCTAGTTATTTCAATATATTAATACAATTTGATCCAACTAAATCAAACTTTGGAATATTACAAGATTAAACTTGAATACCAAACTATGCAGACCATGAAAATATTTTTGGTCACCCATTTCCACAATGTGATTAATTAGTGACTCGTGCGACGACCTCCGAACTCTCATCATATCTGATTAGTTGAAGTTTATGGTTTCATCTAGCAAAATCAACTACATGTATAACACAAACATCCCACATCAAATGAATTTGTTTACATGGGTATTCCAAAAAGTATGATGGTACATGAAATCACCTAAATTTATCTCCAATTGTCCTTTGAAACAGCATGCATTAATTTGGGATGGATTTGATTGCCAACTTCAACAAGTAGTAAAATGTCTAATTGTATCTACCCCTAAAATGTTGGAAACATCATTTGCATCACATAAGAAAGTATGCTGGATCAGACAAATTCTTAAAGTGCAACATAAGAAAACAATATGCTAGTATGCAACTTTAATTACATATTAAAATATTTAATTGTTTTAGGGAGGAGGCTCTATGCTGGACAAAAAAGCAAACCAAAAGGCCGTCCAAACATACCCTGAGTTTGGTGAGGTTGCAAAAGTAGTAGCTTCAAGATTTATCTAGATAGCTTCACAACAAAAACCTGCTCGTAGGATCAATGGTGAAGTTCCCCATCCAGTGACAGTTTGTCAGTTTAACACCTACATCACAAGCAAGTGATGGTTCAACCAGTTTAACCCCTTGCATTCACAGGTGCCAAAACTACTTGAATCTTGAATTTCCTACGCAAAACATGAAAACCAAGAATATTAAAAAATTATACCCCATGTTGATTGACTCAACAAACATGTCTCTATAATGTGCAAGAAAATGAAATAGTTGCAAGGTGTATATGGCAACAGAATGAGCAGTTGTTGAAGAAAGATGACAAACACAAGAGGCAAATGACATATGGGGATCACATGAGGTATATACATATAAGATGTTGTCAGAGGTAGAACAAGAAGAGACAAATGGTATAAATATAGTGAAGTAAAGACAGATAAACAAGCAACACAAAAAAAATTAAGTTAGCAGTGATGATATGAGACACATATATATAACTACATAATATTTTGAATTGTAAGAAATAGGATTTGAGAAATGCTTGTACATCGTGGTCTTGGAAATGCTCTCTTCAGTTGGACTTTAACAACAAACTAGAGGATATCCTAACACTATCGTCACCATGGCTCACATGAAAAATATCCTTGCTAGCTGGCATATGTTCAGCTCAAAAAAGCACTAGATCAAACTCACGAATGGGCTAGCTGCAGGCAAACAAAAACTACATTGAACACAGCTTCATCCATGCAGATTTTTTAACTAATAACAAATATATCTTAAAAGCACATGTTTTCAAATTAAGGTCTACAGTTTGCAATTAACCAAATTTTACTGCCTAGAAGGTTGCAAGTTTCAAAAAATGTCTTTATTTTGTAAATGAGTTTATATATATATATATATATATATATATAGATTGTCCGAACAAGCATAAGAATTATGAAGCTCAAATATTATAATGCTTTTAACTTATAAAGTATGTAAATAGACCAGCTTTTCACCTTGTAGCACTGTAATTTCTAGTCACAAATTTTATGTTGATTTATAGTAGCTTTGACCAACAAAGATCTCATAATATTTATGAAACACAAGGGCAACAAAAATAAAAAGGAAAAGGATTTTGAAACAAAACGATGATAAATTGAAAAAACAAAATCGACGTCATTAGAAATGCATTTTTCACCAAAAAAAAAAAAAATCGATAGGCTTCCCTGTTCCTTCCTTCAACTGCCCGCACATCTCATTAGAAATGCAAAATCAAATGCCCCAAATCTGAGAACAAAAATGAGCAGGAGCATGAGCGGCAGGCATTGGGGATATGTTGGGCAGGAGCATGAGCAGCAGGTTTTTGCTCATCCAAAACCTGGATGGCTGAGCAGCCAAGCGAAAATCCCCAAAACGCAAACAAACAGAAACTACACGCAAAAAATGAATAATCCCATAAGCGGGCGATTTGAAGAGGGAGATATGGCGGGTTCACGTCTCCCTGAGTCAAAAAGAATTTAACCTCTCACCAAACAATATGAGGGTCCATCATTAGAGATTCAGTTTTTGGGCAGGACAAATGCTTTTCAGTGAAAGCCGAGCTAACTTTTGAATCTTATTCGCATTTATAATATGGAAATCCTTTCGATGCACAGAAAAACGACCAGGACGAACATCACTGCCATCACGATCATCATTGCAACGAAGAAAAGGGTCAATAAAGAACGGACAAATAATACTTGTTGACACTACAACAGAAAGAATCACATTTACATTAGTCAGTTCTTTCCCCAATAATCCTGCAGGGAGAAGTCCCAGCACTCTGAGGCGGAGCAAATCATCGGTGACGGAGGAAGAAAGTCGAAATGCAGCGGCTGGCCGATATACACAACCTGGTTCTGTTGATGGGTATCCGTCGGCTTGTTATTCTCTCCCTCAATTTGGGGTAGAGATTCCAAAAACTCAAAGAATTCCTTGTCCTCACTCATCCACTGCGTTTTCTCATCAATATCACCCAATGCAAAGTCCAACGCCACCAAAGGCTCAACGTCCTTACTGGTGCCGATGGAGCCGCAGGAAGGAGACAGAGCAACTAGCTCCAAATTCTGGCGCCTCACCTGCTGGAGCTCCTGCTCTAGGCGGTGGTTCTCTTCTAAAAGGAACGACGAAGGAGAAGAGCAATTCTGGGGATTTTGCTGCTTGTCTTTCTCTATGCTTTGGAAGCCATGGATCATGGGACAAATGTCAGAGTGCTCCTCTGGTCGTGTGAGCAAGGGGGGCGGTGAAAGTGACGTGGAGGAGCAGTTCCGGTGTTTGCGCCGTTTGCCGTCGCCGACGCTCTGGAAGCGATGGATGATGCGGAGAAGGTCGGAGGGCTCCTCAGGCCATGTGAGAGGCGGCGGCGAAGGAAGGAACGAAGATGAGCAACCTCTGCCGTCTTCGCCGGGAGGGGGGAGGAGGATGACGCAAACGTCAATGCCAACGAGGGTGGACAGCTCGCGTGCCTTCTTCAGAAGTCCCTTGCCCCGCCTGGCGAAGGTCGCCGCGTTACGCCTGGACGGCAGGCGCAGGCTCCCCATGTTGCTCGTGCTTCTTTTCTTCTTCTCCTTCATCGTCACCGTCGCTTTCTTCATCATCTTCTTCTTTCTTCTCGCCGTTTCTTTTCTTTTTTCTTCACAAGCACGAGGACGGAGCGAATCCCCATTTATACTGATCAATTTTCTTGCCCATGAACTCGAAACGAAACTGACGTCTCTCTGACACTCACTCACACACACACACTCTCTCCCTCTCTTTCGCGCGGTTTGGGGAATGACTTCAACGGGCAGAATCCTCTCTTTCGCGCGGTTTGGGGATTGACTTCAACGGGCAGAATCCCCGCTTTCTTTCGTCTTTCCTCTTTCCATGATAAGTTCGATTTTTGAATTCTTGAATCTGATTAACACCCACACCGTCAGATTAGATTAATTTTGAATTCCCACCATCGGATTAGATTAATCAAATACTTAAGACGTGAAATCTACCATTCGAAAGATAAACTTTTGACCAAAATACTTCAGTTTGGTTTTGAATAAAATATCCAGTTGGATTTAGATTTATCATTATGCTCTATATAAGTATCTAGTATCCATCTATTTTCAAAAAGTCGGTTCTTAACATATCATAATGCAGTTCAGATTCGGATGTGAAGTTAAAGCAGATTTGAATTTAAAGCAGGATTTGAACATGGTGATTTTTCTTCATTTACATTTGAATCTTAATATGTGAACACCAGATAAATAGGATAGAGGTGTCAACAGATGAGATTTGGATCAAATATCCAACTAATGTGTTAAAGTTGGATATTAGAAAAAGCTGACATTCAATTAAGAAGTCGAGTATGATCTGGATTTGAGAAATGACCTCTAATCAAATTCGGTTGCAGATTTGGTTCTGAATTGCTCAGACAATAAACAACAATATGTCTAGTAAGTTTTTCCATATCCAATAACCACATATTTTGGAAGTTGGTTCTTAACACATCACAATGCAGCTCCGATTCATTTGTAAATTCAAAAGTTAGATCCATAACAACTTGTGAATTTGAAAATTGGACTCCAAACTCGAATTAAAAGTAATCATCTTCGTGTATGCTACGGAATTTTTCCAGCAGCATTTGGATCTAAATTCAAATATGGATATCCGGTAACTTGAAAATAACAAAACATACATCCAAGTCCGAATCCTATCCAAGTGGACATAAAATAAAAATGGTTCACATTAGCGGCTAGTAGAGTTGATGATGACAGAAAATTCTGGATTTACATACGAATTTAATGTGCGAGGACCTAAAAGCTAGTGTTCTAATGTCTTATGAAGAACAATATGATGATGGCAAAATTTTCTCGCCCCATGTAAGTCACTCAGTTTTGAGGAAAAGGAGATCCATGTGACACAATGTAGAGCTTGATCCACACTAAAAAGAAAAAGAAAAGACTACTAAACCCGCTCCGTTTATCCTTGGGTCCGTCTGGATTCTTGAGCGTGGCTCGTCCGCCTTTTTTACTAAAAATCCAGAGTAACAGGTGGGCAAAAGCAAAAGGAGTCCAAGGATCGAAACCTTCCCTCCAAGGGATCGATATTTTCCCTCCATCTCGGTCACTCTGTCTCCTTCTGTTCCTCTCACACGCATACTCTCACAGAGTGTCGGAGAACTCACACTGTGTGTAGCTTTGCTGGCAAACCTTTTGCTGCTGAGTTTTGTTCGAAGATAGAAGGCAAAGATTTCTGGAGCTGTTGGCATTCAAGCACGTAGGGTAACTTCTCTTCCGATTCTTGGCGCAGTTTTGGTCAACTATGTTTGTTTTGTTTAATGAAAAGTTCTGGTTGGGGACAGTTTTGTTGTTGTTGTTGTTTTTTTTTTTTCTTGGTGGGTTCTGACGTTGTTGGTGCTCCTACGCGTCAAAAAAGAAAACCAGTTTGTTGTTTGGGAGAGTGAGTTGTTTGAATGGTGTAAGCCAAGATTCGGTCCAGAATGGCATGAATTTTGGCCTAGATTTGCTGTTATTCTTGTGAGCGAAGACTCCGGAAGCCATACGAACAGTCTTATCTTCTTCTAGGTTTAGTGGAACGATCAAGAAAAATCCTCTTAAGGTTTTTGGTGTTTATCGTCTCTATGCTTTTCATGTATATTCTGATTTTTCAGGTTTGATAAGAAATGGTGAAGACCGAAAAGCAGGGGTTGGACGACAGAGTCTCACAAAGTCAGGGAACCGAAACAGATGACCCCGGTAATCACGGTCGTGCGGATAGGCGTGTTCTCCGGTCGCGATATCTGGCCGTCAAGAATTTAATCAATGGTGAATTCTTCTTCTTTTCTGTTGCAATTATGTTGGATTTTCACTTCCTTCTTATGCTTCTTGTAACAATTTTGCTACTTAAATCTGCAGATGAAAGGGACCAGATCTCTAAGGCAGATTCTGATAAGTTCAAGTCGATTATCAATGAAGTTGAAAACCTGCACCAGTTAGGTATACCAAATTTCTAAATGATCTTCCTCCGATCAGTAAGTAAATCTCTATACCTTTTGGGAGGAGCAGCGTTTAAAGCGGTTAATGATTGATTGTGTATGAAGCTACTTTCAGTCATTCAATGGTTGTATTTCTAGATATGATTTCAGAGGAACATTTTTAGTTGCAGAGGAGGTGCGATCTTTAGAATGTCAAACAAATGCTGTTTCTCTGAGCATTTTCATTCTTTCCTTATGTCATGTTTAAACATCTGGTCCGATCGTTGTCACATGGAAACATCATCTATCACATTTTAATGTTGAATGGATACAATTTCACATTTTAGTGGAGACGTAGGAACTAGGACGTGTCTAAGGGCCTTTCCATTCCTGTCAGTTTTTAGAAGCAAGTGCCAAATTCTATTGCCCATATCTGGTTGGGATACCAATAAAGCAGAAAAGTAAAATGGAAAATCTGGCATAAAGGCTGGTTGCAGAAAGTTGTTGCTCCAGCCATTACACTGTTGGAAGAAGTAACATACATGTTTTGTTCTTTCTTGCAGTAAAAATCTTTTGTTTGTCTCTGACCCTGTGTTTAACAATTTTCCCTGAGTAAACAGATCAGGCAGCCATAAGGCTATCATAAATATATTGAATACTATGCAATAATTATTAGAATCTACTGTCTATCTCAGATTAGGTTTTTCAGAAATTTAATTTATAGTCGTTTGGTATCTGATGTGATTTCTAATGACTGATGTTTTGTGTGTAAATAGCTGGTAGGTTCTTGTTTTTGAAAAGGAAGCTGGTGTAATCTTAGTTCATTTCAATTCTGTCATGTTATTTGCTCTCTAGAAAAGGCATATACTGCCTTCTTGATGTGCCAGAGATTTCATCATATGGTTTCTCTTAACCCTCCTATGCCCCCTTAAAATAGTTAATGGAGAGTAGTGTTTGGATACATTTAACTAATAAATTTCAGAATAACAAACATGGATCTTTTTGTTATATCTTGTATCACTTCTTTGCCTTTTTCTTTTTAATGACTAGATGTTGGAGAATTTGTAATTATCTGTGTTTCAGTTCAGAAACCCAGGGAGCAAGTTGCAGATGCAGAGGCTCTTCTGGACATTGCTAACACTCTGGTGACTTCTGTCAAGTCTCAGAATAATGAAGGAATTACGCCTGCGGATTTTATAACTAGTCTCTTAAATGACTTCAGAGTAAATGGATCAATACATGGAGAAATTGCTCAAAGTTCCATATCATGGAAGGAAGTTGGTATCACTGTTTCTCATATTTTCAAGAGGGCTCCAGGGTTGTGTACCATGTAAGTGTTGTCTTGAAAATTTCCTTTGAGTAGATACAGCATGCTTCGTCTTTGGTCATGTACTGATTTGTTTATTGCATTAACTGTTTCTTTGTCTGCTATTCACAGTGCTCTTTTATTGCATTATCCGTTTTTGTATTTACTCTTGGATATTTTCCATGTCTTAAACTTGCCACCTCATTCTCACTTACATAGCACTTGAGAAAGTGGCAACACTTGACATAATGGACAGTTGTTTGAAATATCTCATGCTAGCTTTATGCATGAATTTGAGATTTGATGGGTAGAATATTCCAGCTTCACCAGATTTTTGCATTGTAAGTACAAATGCATGCTTTGCTTGCGTACAAGGATCCTGAAGGCCTTTGGCCATCTAGGACATACAAACTGGTTTCATGGGCTTCAAATATCCACTAAGCTATATGAAATTGCTTATCGGAGCAGACCTGATCTCAAATAGATAGGGAATTCCAACCAATGATCTTACATGCTCATGGTGCTTTGATTAGTGTCATCTAGATATCTGTAGTTTGGCAACATGGGTTTCATCACAGACCTGTATCTATCCCTATATCTGACCAATCTAGTCCACATAAAATTCAGAAGAATGTTTGTGACATCCAGATTGGTTGATAGTCAGTGGATGTGGACATGGTGAATCTAGATTAGTCAAATTTTCCGACATAAAAATACCATAATCACCTTTAAGTCTGCTATGAAGTTTGGCATTTTATTCACCCTGAGTTCAAACCTGCTGAATTCTGCTACCATAATCTACTTTCTTTTGTATGTTCTGAATTAATCTTTAGGAACTTGTGCTACTACTTGTTATTGTGGCAATTGAGTATCTTCCTGGTTCTTCATTTTGATAGGCTTGGTCCTATGGATATGGAACCGAAGCAACGAAAGGCTGTAGTTCATAGAAAAAGAACGCGGCCCACAACCAGCACAAGGCCAGAGGAGGTTTGTTTTATGTAATTTGCAGTTTTCAAATACCAGTTCATGTTTGTAGTGCAAAATATGTGTGGTTGATTCTGTATTAAAGGTCTTTATGTATACTCGAATGATTAGATGATTAGTAGCAAGAATTCTTGGCAGCGTAAGTGCTAAAATTCCAGAGGTATCTCTTCCTCTTTGTTTTGCCTCCATGGAAGCTAAACACAAACAGTGAACTGGATAGCATAGAAATGACGAAAAAATAGCATGATCTGCCAAGTCTCTATGAGCCAAGGAGTACCATATATCATACAATTGAAAGTGCCAAAGGGCTTGCCTCTAATAATAATCCTTTTATGTCATTATCAGGTTATTCCTTCTCACTTTTTGTCATTTAGTGCTGAATCTCTATTGCACACTCAGCATCTCAAGCTTGTTTTCCCTGAGCTACTATATGAAATGAGTAGCATGGTGTATGCTATTTGTAGCTCTTTTTTGTAGTTTTGAAATTTCATTCAGCAAAACTGGCACAGGTGGAGGAGACTGTTGCAGAGCAGAAAAGTGACACTGATAAGAACATGTTAACCATGTTTGGTATCTTGAAGAGGCAAAGGCGTGTCAGCCTTGAGAATTTGGTGTTGAACAGAAGCTCTTTCTCGGAGACAGTGGAGAACATATTTGCATTATCATTTCTTGTCAAAGATGGTAGAGCTGAAATTGCTTTGGATGACAATCATCATCACTTCGTGTGTAAGAATTTACCACTGCTTCCTGTTACAGCTGTTTTGAATTTGTTCTTCAGTATTAATATCTCCTGATTGACAGTGCCAAGAAATGCTCCTGCTGCAAACATGGTCACCAGTGGGGAGGTTTCTTACAGCCATTTTGTCCTTAGGTTTGACTTTAAGGATTGGAAGGTACATATCGTTCTCTCTTATGATTATGAGAAACTTGTCCCTTTGTGTGTGTGTAGTTTGGGTGCTTATATGTAATTTCAGTGAAATTACATATGCTTAACTGAAGGGGGAATTTGGTTGATGACTCTTACGAAGTTTGGACAAATAAAGATGGCTGAACTGAATATGCTACTAAAAAAGGATTAGAAGGCGACTTCATAGCAGAATTCATCACTCCCTCTAATTGGCTGAGAAGATAGACACCACTTTCTTTATGGCCTCCTACAATCCTCGTCAGTAAATCATGAAAACTGCAACATATAAGGTCAAAGATCATTTGACAAGTTAGCACTTTAGTAATACAACTTACACACCATTATGGGGTTCTTTAAAAGGCTTTATCGTTGAAATGTCAATTTCTGCAAAGATGTCTAGAGGCATCCAAATGTATAATTCATCTGTAATTTTTACGAGTTATGACACCACCTACAGAACGTGCAACATTAGCCATGGGAGAAGCACTATAGAGCGGTGGCACTGTAACTCATCATACTTTGTATGGTGGAGAGTGATAGTCTCGTTGGTAGAGGTAGGAGACTTTGCATCTGACTCAACAACCTGGGCCTTAGGAGTAAGTTGTAGCAAATCTACTTAAGGTCTATCAGCATAAAGGTTTATTAATCTTCAACCTTGCAAAGGCAGATTTGACAGAGGCATAGTGTTGGGCTAACGCCTGTCTCCTTTTTGCAACTGATAAATTTTCTGCTCAACTTGTAAAATGCAACTCACATTTGTCTCATGCGAACAAGTATCGCAATCATTATTCCACATTTGTTTTGTATTCGTATAATAAATAAGTCCATGTGCACTATGCATGTGTACACGGTTCTTCATCCATACATAACCATGTAATTGTCCTCTTCCAAGTGGCATATTTTCCAGCTTTTTCTGCATGCTTTGCTTCACTAGAATATCGATGGCCAGACATTGACATCATAAATGTAGTGAGACCATCTAACATTACTCTTATCATCTAATTTATAGAGGATCCATATGCAAAAGATGTTATCAAAAGGCATTGTACTCACCAACAACTTCGGCCTTCTTTTCACTGCCACAATCATGGGTTATCTGCTATGATAAAAAAATTTAACTCCAGAACTAGCACTCCCCCATCTGATTACACCTATTTCAAGTAATCAGGTATTATTCAACAGAACATGCCAGAACCAAGGATATCAGGTTGAGATGACTTCTGATGTGTTATATAACCACATTATGTAACCAGCATAGCAGGCTAAAGAAAAGTCTGTCTATTGATGACAGAATGCATATACGGCTGTACCAATTTCATCGCTTATACTTTCCAACCTCTGGACTACAATCTAGAGAGCAGGAGATATACGTGGATTCGGCATGCTATAATTAAAATAAGAGTATAAGTTTGATTTAAAGGTAATCAGTTCTGATCCAAAAGAAATTTCATCAACAACACAGACAAATTAGATCAGGTTATAAACTGTAATCAGATTCTGTGTTAAAACTTTTTCAACATCACTCAGCTCAGCAACCAAAACAGATCAAGCCAATCGTTACGTATTTATATAGCATCTGTATGTGCCTGAGTGCAGTTGCATAATTCAATTTATTATTAGCAATTTAGAGAAGGTAAAAATAAATATTTGCAAGGTGATCTTATTTTAATATTGTTTTTAACAATCTGAACTAAAAGATCTGCTTCTCAAAGATACTTATTTCTGTTATGCTTTTTGAGTCATATGCCTCTTGTTTTGCTGCCATCTGTTTATATTTTAGTTATAGAAGCACTAGTCTCTTCCCCCACCTTCACATGTCACAGTTCCGTTACTCCCCAATAGGCTTGGGCTGGCCATACTAATTTGGTTGGTCTGTTTGAATATAAGTAATTAGGTTTATGAAATATAGTGTTTTCATCTAGAAAGTCTTGTGTTTGGTTGAAGTCTTGTATGTATCAATGTGCATTGAAACTGGAGACTTGAAAATGATCAATCGAAAGAGCATATTGCTGAGGCTTTAACCTTGCTTAGTCATATTAAATATGTTGGTGTTGTCTGTTAGCGAGCTATTTTGATTTCTGCATGCTCTACGGTTGGTGGGAGTTCATTGTTGTTCGGAATTGTATTGGAATCCCTAAAACCTGATGCACATAACTGATATGCTTTGGCCTGCATCAGGCTATTTCTGTTTTACTTATTCAAAAGTTACTTAATAAATATTTTATAGTATTAGTTAAAAAAAAAATTCTTATTTTTCTCAGTCCCTTACTGAGCACACTGATAAACTTCTAGACATAGCCAATCTTAAAGTAATATAACACGGTATAATTGCTTCATTTATTGCAGAGTTTTCTAAAACTTGAGTTTAAGATGTGCCAAAAAGGAAAAAAATGTTTCTTTGGTGTTCATTATTGTTCTTTTCAAGGAAAAAAATGTTTCTTTGGTGTTCATTATTGTTCTTTTCAGGGCTCAGGCAATGGAATGTAATAGACTGAAATTGTTTAATTATTTATTGATATTTACAAACATACCACAGTAAGCATACTATTTATGTCGTGGTGGGGGTAGCCTTCTTTCCATAGAAGGGGAACTTGTATTTCTAGTACCTCTTTATCCATGCCATCTGACGGGCTCATTAGGCTGAAATTATTGGTTTCAGTTAATTTGAAAACATGACATTGAAATGTTGACTAAGTTGATATTGGGAGGATCTGATTGATTAGTTTCCGTTCCCAGTTAATGAAGGACCAAGTTAGGATCGGGGAAGAATTAATGCCATGCAGAACTAGGGCAAGTACTGCAGAAACACTTCATGATGTGAGATAGAAACGTTCCCAAGCAATACTTACCACTTCTGGAAGAAGCGTACGAGAAAAAGTAGTCAGGCCACCGAAGAAACCTTTTTGTAAGGGGGAAACATCAAATTTTCTCCTGAACTGGAGTTGGTGCTGCTGTGAATGTGAAGATTGGTTTTACCTGATGAACGGATTCCATCTTTTGCTCAAAAGCTTGTAGTGAGCACCTGCAGGTACCTGAACATAAGTACTTACCTTGCCAAGTCTCCGATATTTGGTCTCCTACCGGAGAGCTTGCATCTCTAGTATTGCTCCGGTTATCATTACACTTTTGTACACTTCTTTCCACTGCCTGTATATTCTTTCATCTCTACTGTCAAAGCAGGACCTCAGTCAAGAGTTTGTATTGCTTCATTTACAGTGCAAGTAAATCTGTAGTATGACTGAAACTTGCGTAGGTTTTTAATCTTGGATACCAACATACTCATAAAAGTTCGTTTAATCAACTTGGTCATCAATAACTGTGCCAGCTCTCTAAAAAAGGATGAAGGCTTTGATTTTGTAAGTGCCTTCTGTCAAAAATTCCTAGTTTCTTGTCAACATGTCATGAATCTCTTGTCTAATTATTTGCTGTTAACACATGCTTCAACAGCCGCTGAGACTGGATACTCTACAACGTCTTACTGGTGCCGTGATACCCTCCTTGGAAGGGTTCATGGTAGAATCGTTGTTCTTGTAAGAGTGGTGCTTTGATCTTAAAAAAATAGATGATGATTGGGGTTGTGCTTTTTGTGCTTTCGTAAGGGTGTACCGGCTTAGTCACAGTAGAGCCCCACTTTACTGCAAGGGGAAAGAAATTATCTGAACCATTTTCCCTGCTTATAAAATCGGACAGTGTATTTCAATGCAAATGCTTCCGGAAACCCACTACAGTTTTTCAACAGAATTTCTGCGAAGTATTGATTCCTACGGCGCTTTGTGCGTCGCCACACTCACCCTGCCGTATATGTGCTCTCACTCTCTCTTCCTCTCCATGTGCGTGTGTGAGGAATTTTAAGCGTATGAGGCCATTCAATCCTGCACCAAATCCATGTGCTTAGTCGGTCCAATTAATTGGCAATAGTACAAGACAAGACATGCACTTTCAGTTCACAGTTACTTGTTCCGATCTATTCCCAGTTTAGCTAGTATTTGGTGAACTCAATTGGAACACTAAGACATCCCCAGTCTAGCTGGGATTTTATCCATTTTCCGTTTGCTGCCACTAGCATTGTCGCAGGTGGAATTTATTTTCAAGACTGGCAAAAATCTGATTGAAGTTTACTCCATCAACTTGTGTAAAAACTTTTGCGACCAAATTGGTTTTGATTGTTCTAACAATGTCATTACTATGGTATCGGGGATTGTATTCCACCTACATCCGACATTTTCTTTTGTGAAGCAAAACTAAGTTTCTGGATTTGGTTTCCTTACCCCAAGGGGTGTAGCGTAGCTGATCAAGTTGATTGACATGTAAATAATGTCTTTTTGGTTTGACTCAGGGTGCTACTCTTCTGGACTACAAACAATGGTGCTTCAGCTAGGGGCGGAGGGAGAGGGGGGGCCACCTAGGTCATGGCCCCACCCCAACTAATAGAAAAAAATATATTAAAAAATTAAAAAATTTTAGTTGTGCAATGTATTTTTTAAATTTGGGTTCAGTTTGGCCCTACCTGGATCCGATGTTAGACTGTTTGGCCCACTCCTGACTGCAGCTACCCATGTCCCGAAACAAACAAAGTAGGCCCTGAACCGTGGGAGCAGGGGGTATGTGGAGAGGCTACTTGAGAAGATCAGTCAAGTTAGTTGGTCAACATTGACATAAAATGCATGCCTTTGAGAGCTTTTATGTTGTAGAAGTTGGTGCATACATAAACAAGTTAGAGGCAAAGTATGTAACAGAAACTCTAGTAACCAAGCGACCTTTAAGTTCTATAACATTCTTGTGCTCCATTGCAACATTGTCTTTATTGAGTTTATTGACTCTTGTATCTTGTGCAGTGGCACAGCGCTTGTGGGTTTGTGTGGGCAGTTGCTTACACATTCCCAAAATTCTCTTTTATTTACATGTAGGTGATTTCCTTTAATTGTTCCTGTATTAGTGTCCTTCATTAATTTGCTTAGTGCCCTTCAATCATCTCATTATATATTTGAAGGGTCTAAGCTTTTCTGAATTAGAGTTAGTACCCTAAAAAAAAAAAAAAAATTCTAGCTTCGCAACTGGTCTTGTGATCTCTCAATTGATGTTGATTGAACACAATCTTAGATATTAGGCCTTGAACTTAAGCAATATAAGGATATAATTTTTGTGCTTTTCTGCCTTGAATCATAAAATCCAATCGTCCAAGGATATCAAAGAATTTCTCCTAATTAAAAACTCAACAGGAAATAAGTAGTATTATGCTTCTAAGGTCATGTCATTTGAACCCCATTTTGCTAGTAAAGAAGCTTACGAAGGAGCATTTTGCAACATGACCTTCAAGTATATCATGATGTTTTTCACAGAAATCTACAAGACATTTGCACCAAAATAACTTGAAATATTTTAATAGTGCTCCTTAAGTCGATTGGAGATTGATGATTTTGAAGATAGAGACTTGCAAGCTGTTCATCGTATGATGTTGAGCTGCCACAACCTTCGTCACAAGTTTTTTGGTGCATTCATGTGAAACATTGGATATGCGTTTTCTACATCTACTTTTTTCGGCAGTTAGACTCTGTTGAGGTTGTTATCACATACGTTTTCGTCATTAATGATCTTATATTTAGTGTAAAAATCCATAAATTTAGCGTTGTAATATTCACAACAGTTATTAAAAAAAATCTTGGTATTGAACGGGGTTAGAGTCTTGCTATAAATATCACCAAAATGCTGTAAAAATTCAGCTTTTTCCTTGTAAAATAGACCCATGTGATTATAGGGTGATATCTAGAATGAAAGTCAATTCTGTGTAGACCCCAAACATCTAAATGGACAAGATCCATTTTATGTTCACATCACTCAATTGTTGTCTGGAAGTTCGACCTAGACATGCAGTCAATAAACTATGCAAAATGATAATTATGATAAAAAAGGAAAATCAATTCCTAAGATGAAAACGGAATAAAATTGTGTATATCAATAAGGAATCCTAATAGCCTTTATAAATCAGGAATTGTAGTTATACCATTATAATCCAAAATTATTTAGGGGATCCTCACTGTTCAGTGAAAGTGACAAGTGATCTTGAGGTTGGCATGAACACAAGTCATCATAGACTGAACCATGTAAAAACTCCTAAGCTTCTTATGTAAGCTTGTCCTTGTCATTCTTGAATAAAGATACGCAAATAAAATCCCAGCTACAACACCTTAACAGGGAGAAGGCCAAATTATTGGCTCATCAACTTGCTATTGTATCTAGCCCATTTTAGGTGTTGACCTTGTCATGCAAATTTTGAGGGATTGCCAACATAATATGACGCCTTTAAACTTCAGCCAAGTCTAGACCAAACCTGATTTTTTTTTACTTGACTTCATAACTTGCACCTTATAAAAGTAACCCACTTGCTTGAAACAAGAAAGCTGCCTGAATTTAAGCATTAACGTGATCAATAGCCACAGTTCATCTTCTCTTGATGATACATGCTTCTTTCCAACGTTGTTTCGACGTTCCTCCCTTGGTTGCTGTCTAATAAAGTAACTGCTGGTTTTCCTTTGCTTGACATGTTTTCCTTTTCCTCTCTTATTCTAACAGTTTCAATTGGAAAGTTCGGAAATATGAGGCTGGTCTTCTTACCATAACCAAAAGGCGGACTCCCTCAACGTAGTTTTTTTGCGACCATGCGCCTCAAGGACGACTTTTATGAGTTTGATATTCTCTTACGATAGCGATAAATGGTTTAATGTCGACACCCGTCTAACAATCTCAATTGTTACCCAATATGAGACACTGTTTTACCAGGTTTCATAGAACGGATCTGCATGAGACCAAATTATAACAAGTTCAAATGCAAACGGTAAGTCGCTAAGGATGCACAGCTCCAAGCACAGCATATTAAAATTAACTGGGAACTTGGGCCCCTAATTTGGATAAATTTTTTCTATATAAACGTCCGATAAGATAACTAGCAGAACTATTAACATCCAAATAAGTCCATGCTTCCACTAGTGGTATGAATCCTTCCAGAGTCTTCCAGCATGATCTTCAGCCATCTGCTTTTCCATTTAGTGCGAAGAACATGTGGAAAATGAAGGAAAGCAACCAATCAAGCATGCTGTCATCTGGATCTAAGTTGGTGCTCTCTCTGTCTCTCTTTATCTCTCTCTGTGCGTGTGTGTCTGTGCGTTTTCCGCAGAAGGCGATAAGGAGTGATGTATCTGCAAGTAGAGGGCAAAGGCTGAGTTTTAAGTGAGTACGGCCCTATGACAACTTGTAGGCGGTAAAGGCTGACTCCGGCTTGGTGAAAAATTCTGCACCAACGTCGCCAGCAGCTTTCTTCAGTTCACTATAGTTATAGTGAGAGACAGCCCAAAAGGCCCGTTGCATGTATAGTAGTGCCAGCCAAGTGGGAAGGCAGAGGTAAATGATAATCCGCCCCTGACAGTAAACAAGTTATACGCCTTTGCGCAGTGAATGACGAAGTACTATTTGTCTGCTTATTGCTCCCGTATTTTCTCTCTCCCCCTTGTCGAGGCAGCACAGGCTTTATTGAGGAAAGGTAACAGCAACCCAGTTGGATGAATGTGGATAAGTTCCGGTCATTGTACTCTGGACATCTGCTACCAAATTGAATCAAAAGGGTTTACTTATGTATCAGAATATAAAAAAACGTCAAGTATAATAGTTATCCGATCTTGTCAGATAACTGCGCTCCTAAACTAAGTCATCTGAGTAGAGGTGGGGGTATGGTTACTGCAGGGGTACAGGCTCCGTGGTATGGCTTTAAGATCGTTACAATAAAAAGAACATCATGGTCGAAAATACTAATGTTAATATATCCAATTTAGATTGCATATCTACTGAACTGTTCTTAAAAGTCAGATATGAAAAAAAAATTAATATCTGATTAAGAAATCGGATCAGATCCTTGAATGAAATGACATCTAATTAACTTCAGATTTGGATACGCATAAATGTCCTATCAGATTCGGATTCAGATCAAATTGGCTTTAAATAAATATCTGTGTTTAATGACTTATATTTTTGAAAATTGGCCAAATCCAAATCCAAATTCAGATTCCACTTCAGATATGAATGTAAACATCGGATTTGAACCGTGAAATCAGATTTCGGATTCGCATTCTTTGATTTTTCTTTCTCTATATTTGAATCCAAATATATGGATATCCGAAAAAGTAAATATAGTTAAACTTATAAATGATTCCAATAATCACTAGTTTCAAATTTAGATTAAAATGATTCTGACACAAACTGAATAAAAGAGCGTATTCAATTGGTCCGGCGAACTCATGTCCAACGTTAAGCTGCCGTATCATCACGTTTTCACTATTCTCACCTACCCGTGTCTCACGGGTGCACATGTAAGTATCATGAGCGTCCAAGTTATCAATTAGCAAAGAAGCTGGTTTGTAAAGTGGTACTTCTTTCTCTCTTAATCTCGGAAGAGGAAACTACTGAGAAGCTGGCATTAATGGTAATTTTGATTAATTGCCTTGCGTCCATCATATGGGATCGAGGGTCGAAGGCTGTACCTTCTACACTTGCCCACACAAATGTTGAGATTTCATTGGTACATGTTGGATGAAACTGTACAATTCCCTGTCACAAACATTTGAAAAAGGAAATGTAATGAAAGAGGTTTGAAAAAGTTTCAAAAAACCACAAGGGTTGAGCGTTCACATATCACCATCCACCTTTTCAGTTTCATCAAATCACCACCTAACTTTTCACTTAAATTCTTAAAGAGCAGCGGCGGAGCCATAAACGTTTGAATGAAACTACATTTGAAACACAATCAATCAACTTCAAAAAATTTGCTGGTGCACAATATATGCATCTACTATTTTGTGTTCATCTTTGTTCTTCAACTGATTGTATAAGATTGTAGACCATTGATGATGTAATCCCTGTACTGCCTTGCAATGGCATAAGGACATTGTGATATTAGAACAAGCCCCTACTTAATGCTTCCAACTAAACCTCGAACACCTGCCTCATGAATTTGTACCTTAATGTAATAAATACTATTTAAATATTATGCATTTTTGTGTTTAATAAACATGGATAAAGTAATCATGACATGATAAATGAATCTTGTATGATCATAGTAGTAAACCTGTTTTTATGCAGATGTTCTGTCTCACGAGCAGTCTTCCTTCAATTATTCCTTTGCATGACATGTAGGTGTTCTCCACAAGACAGATTCACCAGAACTATAAGACTGTCAATTAAACTCTTAGCATATCAATCACTTATTCATTTGACATCAATTTTAATACTCACAAAGAAAAGAGGCACATATAGGATGGTCGAAGAGTACGAACATGCATACTTGCAACAACCTATCTTTATCAATTATAACAACTTCACAAGCTCCTAAAGGATGTGCAATGTACCAACTCAATTTCATTGTCCTTCACATCCTCAAGCATATAATAAAATCAAATATAAATATGGTTGTTTTTTCTTTGAAAACAAACTTTTTGTTAATGCAATGGATCATATATTTTCCCCATAATTAGAATAATCTCTTCCTAAGGAATATCTTTTAAAATATATAACTATAATATTGCATGACAAACACATTGAAAGACTTCTATGTATTTGACTTCGGAAGTAGATGATGTAGCAATTGGTTGCTTCTTTGAACACCTAATGAATGCAGTAGAACCAATATGAAACACATAAACAGTAGTCCCTCTTTAATAGTTTATATCACCATTTTTAGTCAACTACAGAAAGTAATACCCTTCAAATAGTAGAAAATATTTTTGGTGACCTTCAAATTTGTTTGCTTTGGATTATTCATTGCTCTACTAACCATCCAACTCTACATAATATGATTGGCCTTGTGGAGGAGAGATAGCAAAAATTTATGTGCTTTTTGGATTAACATGAGAATCATCAAATATGCTATCCACTTTGCAATCAACGAGAGTTGTAGCTGTCTAATAATTCTCTATCTTGAAATTTTTTATAATGTTTTGGCATATTTATGTAAATAAATAAAAGTGTCATTTTTAAATTATTTTATTTCAATGCTAAGAAAATGGCTTATATAACCAACATCCGCTACCTCAAATTCATTCTTCATGGATTTCTTGATGGCTTCAAAACTAACATCTATCACTTCAAATTCATTCTCCATGGATTTCTTGAAGTTTGCAATCATGGATAAATTACTATGACTAGATATGAACTTTCAAAATAGGTAATATTCATTGGTTTTCAAGTATACTGCATGGTGACATGAACATTTTACAACCTCATTATTATGAAAATGTTTATCAATTTAGACATTTAAAGCTCTAGAGGCATGTTTCGGTAATAAAGGCTTTATCTAATTTGTAAACTTCATTATTATTCCTTTTGATAACATAACCCATTGGTTATCCAACATATAAGTCTTTTGCATGTTTTTCATTTCTTCATGTAAGAACGTTACTATTTTTTAAGGTTTTTTTTTATGAGATGGACTCATTTTTATGAACTTAGACACAAATTCTTTAATCTCTTCTATCTTTCTAGAGAAATATGATATCATGAAGATGCTACTATGTCAATAAAGACCAGCAGTTGCTAAAGAAGAAAGGAAACAAATCCATAAAAAAAATTTACTGTCATACAAGAAGATGTGCTAAATTGTAAGGAAAAGGTCAATGCAGTTGTCCCTTTTCCTTTCTCTATTAAGTTGGTTGTATTTTGTTGGACCTAAGGCTTCTATGTGTCTTTTCATTATTGCAATTGCTGGATGTGTGTCTTATATTTGTGTTACTACAATCTTCTAGGTTGTGAATAAACTTTACAAGTATCCAACCATGATAAAAATACTATACTTCATACACCAAGGAGCATGTAAATAACCATTGCATGAAATAGGTGTGACTTGTTGACCAAAATAAGGTTAGATGGCCTGGACCAAATTCCAAATCCCCTATTAATATGGCTAATTATTAAATTAAGTCATGTCATGCATTGAACAAAAGGTTTTACAATTCTCTAGACAAATTATTTATCAGCAATTTGTTCTTATGCAGCTAGGTTTTTTATGATAACACAATTATGTTAAATATGCAACCACCATCCATCTTGACATGACAAGATAAGAACCTTAACTAAGCTTCTCAAAACATGAAAACATAAAAAAGTTGTAACAAAGAAATACTCCCAAACCAACAACAAGACAAAATAAGGAGGAAACTTAGAGTTCAAGCTACGAAACTTAGAGTTCCATTTAGATATGTGAATTCAATATAAGTTGGCCTTCAATTAAAAATATACTTTCTCATGAGCACTTTCTTGCTTGTAGGAAACATGTCATGTGAACTTAACAATAGATTTGTATGGGTACATAAAAGGCTATATAAATAGCAAAAGGCAAAAGGGGAAAGTAAAAAGGCACAATGCATGTATCTATCTTTTCCCCTTTGTAATTTTAAAATAGCATGTTTGATGGACTTGTAAAATGACTGTTCTTTGTCATTAGCTTTCATTGGGTACTTGCACTACAGTGTCATGGAGAGGTCATAAATTTAATTGTTGAAAGGATCTAATATAGTTTTTTACTTCTATTTGTCGGTAGCCTTGCGGCCCAAGTCTAATGGTTTGAGTAGGTTAAAATTCTAACTCATCTAATTGATGTCGATAGCATTCAACGCAACTATGCAAGCTCATCCTTGTTGCCATGAGCTACAGAATTTTCTTCAGAAATAGGCAAGTTCTTCAGCACTCAGACGTCATTCTAAAGTGTAGGCAGCTGACACTCTTGTAGGTAGCCATGATGTGTCACATATAAGGTTGTATAACATCCTGGATGCACGTGTGTAAAGAGATATAACCTCCTAAAGTTAAATCAATAATTGATGCAAAATGTGTATACAATCTATGCCCTCCTAAGCTCTCTATATATAAGACTATAGATGCACGAAGAAGACAGAAAATGAGCATTCTAGTTTTTTTTAGCGTATAAATTTAATAATTTCATACACATCATTAGGAAAATCAACTATCCCAGCATTTCAATTATACCTTAAAGTTGATCTAAATAATATCTGCAACCATTAAAAGAACAAAAAAAATTCGCAATGTCAACTTGTTGATTCCTAACCACGATACTTTTCAAAACAATTACATTTTTTGCATTCCTCTCATTACTTTTATTTGAAAAATCTCCAACATTTCACCAAGCAAACCACCAAACATTAGCTAAATCCACTTTGATGATGAAGGAAAGATGTGTTCCATACTTGTCCCAAGAAACAATAGGTTCAAGGATCATTTTAATGAACCAAATTTTCTTGGAGGGGCATGTGCAACTTCTTTTAACTATTGTCCTGGTATTTCTTCCTAAAATCATGAGTTTTGACTTTGATTTGATTAGCCTCTATCTTAGCATTTGTACAAATAAATTTTACCTCTTCAACCTTGTGATTGACACATTTAGCATGATACCTGCATTTTCTTTTCAAGCTACTTCCCATGTTCCATTGTTCCTGCAACCTATATAGGAATTACAACTACTTTTCCCAGTTCTAAAAGAGAAAATATCACCTGATAGGTATACTTTCTTGAAATGATATGTTGCTAATTCAAATTAATCACATTGGATGGAATCTTTGAGAAAGGGCTTTCATGCAGAGTGGGGAAACCCAAGTGACGGTTTGTCGAAAGCATCTTGTGCAATGTCTCATCCTGACAATGTGGGTGGTGTCAGAGGTGATCATAATGTGGATGGATGGGGTTCTGGCAGGATTCCATCAACTGATCATGTTGATGGTACTTAGGGTGTTAGCCCTCATTCTTGGGATTCAATGGTGACAAATGAAAGGGATTCTTCATCTCAAGATTGTGATGAAGATCTAGATGCCCCCAATCTTGCTATTAGGGGGTTTGAAAGAAAAGCATTAGTTATTACCATGGAAGCACATGAGAGGATAACCTAGCCATTCAAATGGATAGTAATTACCACCCTTGCTAGCGTAACCCAAGGGTTAAAGTAGACTATGTTGTAATCATCCAAGATCTAAAGCAGTAATGGCATCTGTAAAGTTCACAATTTTGTCCAAAATTTTATTCTTTATTCAGTTCTCCTCTAAAGTAGACATGGAGGAGGTGATGTTGCTTGGCAAGTAAAAAGTCCATGGGCAGAAGTGGGGATGTTGTTCAAGATTAAAGCGGCAACTCATGTTTCTAATGGATTCGACTCCTAGACCTCTAGATGCTTATGTGGAATTGAAAGGTCTTGCAAAATTGACTAGCAATGCTTTTGTAGATGCTGATGGATTCACCAAAATGCATTATAGGTTTGGATTCACCCTCGTCTTATTTTACATCCATTTAAGTTCTATGTTTGTTCTTGTCCTATGCATTTTGGATGGAGCCTCTATTGTAGAAGAGTCGATATAATATGAATCCAAGATTCAGTTTTGTGTTGTGTGTGGTATGGCTTCCTATGGCACCTTGGCTTGCCCTAGCCAACTAAGTTCTTCTAAGAATAAGGTTCTAACTTCAAATGGGTGGAAGTAGGTTAAATTTGTCAAACCCCAACCAAGAATAGATCGCAATAAGGGTCAATGACAAATGAATCAAGTGAATTGTTTGCTATGTTGCTAAGTAATGTTAGTAAAGAGACTATTCAAGATGATGTTATGTTTGCCAGGGTCTTTACCGATTAGACTAGAGATATCAACAAAAACAAACCTAGTTTTTCATCTGTTTTCCATGCTAATTCTATTGAAAGGGTCAGCGACATGAATATAGTAGACACAACCGATATGGCTAGTGAGTTCTTGATTTTAACCATGTATATTCCTAACCATCCTTCTAGTCCTAAAGGCAAAGACCTTATTGTGACAGAGATTAAAGGAAATGTTTTTGAATTTGGTTTGGTTATATGAACTTATAAAAATAATTCAATTAGTGGAAAGAAGCATGGACTTAAGAATAAGGATGTCAATTCCTTCAAAAGAAAAGAGTTGATGTAGGGAGATGAAAAGACTCAGATAGAGAATTTTGTGCTCGTTAAAGATGATAAGTCTATTGATATCAGAATGTTAGAGTAGAAAATTAGAGAACATTCTAGATGCTCTTCTTAGTTCCAGAGAAATAGAGGCTGACTTTTCATTCTTATGAACATAGTTAGCTGGAATGTGAGGGCTTGCTAACAAAGCATCCTGTTGAGCTTGTTTGCATTTAATGAGGTCACATAACCTAATAATTTGTTTTTTTTTTTAGATTTCCCAATTTTTGCAAAGCATATGATGAGTTTTATTTTGATTCTTATGTAGAGTTAGAAGGTAACTGGGTAGCATCATTGTTGGCTGAAGGAAGTCAGAATTGATGTTACAAAGCTACAAATTCAATCTTCTTTGGATTGACTACAACTTTAGAGAAATCCAATATGGACGAGAATTCGATGTTATTGGTGTCTAACTGGTCTGCTCATTTTGTCAATTTGGAAGAAATTAAAGATGAGGAAGACTTGTTTACTTGATCCAATCATCATCAATCCTAGGCCTTGTATCTCAGTAAAAATTGATAAATGCTTTGTTAAGAGGTTGTGGTTAAACTCAATGGAATGTGTTAATTGTCTGCAGGTTGACACAAGAGGTGTGTCAGACCATGTAGCTCTTATCTTTTCTCTTACGATTCTAAGATCTCTTCGGGGTTGGTAAGAGAATGTTTAGACTCTTTAGATTTGGAAAGGTTATCCCAATTGTGAGCTATTGGTCTCTAACATATAGAATGACACTATTAGATTGTGTGCCATGGTAAAACTCATCACCAAACTGAATAGAGTGATATCTAGTCTAATTCAATGGAGTAGATGAATGGTTGACAATGTTACAACTGAGGATAATAATCTTCAAAATGAGCTTTCAGATCGGCACAATTTTTGTACCTTTGACTTTTTTGAATGGGAGGTCAGCAAGACAAATTTGAAGTCATTAATATAGGCTTTAGAATAAGAAGAAGTTATGTTGAAGTAAATGGCAAGATCTCAATGGCTTAAGGATCAAATTATAAAAATTAATTTTTTTTTTCATGCTTTCATCAATGGTAAAGTTAATAGCTTGCAATCATTGAATTAGACGAAGGTTGATTTGAGGAACCCACTAAAACTCATGAGGCTTATGCCAGACACTTCAAGAATTTTTTTACAAAGAACACACTTCTAGTATTTGGGGTATTTGTGGCTTGGGAACCTTGTTATTGCATCTAAAAATGAATTTTTACTTAATCCTATCTCTAATGGTAAGATAGAGTGGGCTGTTATGGAATCTAGCTCGAACAGTTATCCAAGTCTGGATGGATTCCCTAACTATTTCTTTCAAAAGTAATGGGACATAGTCAAGCTAGATGTTGATAATGCAGGGAGAGACTTTTTTCAAAAAAAATAATGGTGCAAAAGTTGGTAGATAATCAGATTTTCATTCCTAAAAAAGGGAATTCAAATCACATAATGGAATATAGACCTATCTCATTGGGCAATAGTGTGTTCAAACTTAGATCTCATGTGATGGTTTTAATGATGAAAGATATCTTAAATCATTTAACTTGAGATCAGCATGGGGCTTTCTTGCCCAATAGAAGTATCCAACAGACATTTCTTACTAACATGAGATTATTTTTGTTGTATCTAAGGTTAAGGCAGGTTCCATTGGGTTAAAGTTGATATGGAACAAGCTAATGATCTAGTGGGTTGGGCGTTTTTTGAGACTGCATTAAAATATTTAGGTTTTCACCATACTTGGTCTCATAGAATCATGTGTTGCATCTCCATGGATTATTATTGATGCTTATAAATGGAAGAGAAGGTGATTTTTTTCTTAGCGAGAGAGGTTTAAGACAAGTTATCCTCCTACCTCCTTTTTATTGTCATGGATATTTTTTCAAGGTTATTTTAGACTGAGATTATGAGGAAGAGGATTGATATTCCCATCTTAAGTGGAGGAATGAATGGGGTCCCAATGAAAATATATGTGAATGATGTTTTTATGTTTGTTAAAACTTCCTAGAAATCTCTTTCCAATCTTACAACTATCCAGGCTGAGTTTGAATCATGTGCAGGTACAAAAATCAATATGTCTAAAACCAATTTCTTTTCCTTTTCATTGGATGATTGTGAAGTGAACAACATGTGTAATGCATTCGATTGGACTAAGGGAGACTTTCCAACAAAATATGTGGGGCTCCCTTGGTCTCCAAATGAGCCACAAACTTCACCTTGTTTCTACAAAAGTGTTCTTCTCTATAGAGGAAGGTGGAGTGAGGATTAACAAGTTGGGAGAGGTTAATGTTACTTATCTTGCATACTTAGGTTGTAAATCCCTCATGAATAATTTTGTTTGGGCTAATATCTACAGGACAAAACATTTTGGTAGTAAAAGAGCTTCGGAGATGACCTTGGCAGCAAGCAATCACCAATTTGGAAGGAAAATTTTAGAACATGGAGGATGGTTCACATTGATGTTTGTTGGAATATTAAGAGTGGATATATCAATAGATTTTGGTCTGATCCTTGGGTTGATGGTATCTTGATTAGTCACGTTTTGGCTAAGGAAATTAGAGAGGCTGTTTCTTATTTAAAGCTTATTGTTAAGGAAGTTTTTCAGACTAGGTCCAAATGGTAGCATCTTTGTTGTTTTCTTGATGGTAATGTTGCTAATCTAAATCTTGGTTATGATTTACTCTGTTGGAAAGGCTACAAACTTAGAAAGTGTCTATTCATTTCATACGACAAATATAAAATCACTTACACATTAGAGGAATTGTTTTAAAATGGAGGAGATGGGTTGGATTAATATATCCATGCCAAGAGATTACCAATTTGTGTATATCAGTAGTCATAATTGGCTCCTTACTAAATCCAAACTCAAGGATTGGTATTTTTTTTCCTCTATATGCAGATTTTGTAGGACATAGTGGTGAGGACAAACACTACATGTTGTATGTCTTTTTTCTCTTAGCATTCAGCATGATGTAGCTTTTAAGTTTGGTATTAACATTCTGTTACAAAGAGACTTTTGTTTTTGCCTTACTTGATGGTTCAAAAGGAAATTTCTCTATAAGGAATTCAAACAGAACATATCTTGAATTATCGCTCAAAATTATGGACTTATAGAAATCTCTTTGTTCATAATGATATATCCAACTCCTTGGGTGATGCTAAAACTGAAATTTGGTCTACCTGTGTAGAGTTGTTCCTCAAGATTGGTCTATCAATATTTGTAATGCCATTGATGTTCGGTTGGTATCTAGAGTTTTGATCCCATATTGGCAAAGAAAATATGTAAATGGCTATGGTATTGAAATTGCATAGGAGGAATTTGTGTTCGAGAGAATTTCTTTAGATATGTCATGCCGTTAACAAGGGTAATAACTTTCCAGAAATGAAGGTTTGTCTCAAACTTATGGGTGATGTCCCTAAAAATGTTTCTTCAATCTCTGTGAGATCCAACAATGATAGTTGGAAATAGTGGTTGCATGGATAACGAGACTCTTTGTTGGTCAATCAAAATTGAACTAATTGTCCTCTAACTTTTAGAAATATACAAGCCTATAAGGAATGTCTTTCTTTTGCTATAATTTCTTACTTAAAGAACAAGGTGATTTCCTATGTACAATTATTCTTTATTCTTTCTCAATAATGGAAGGGGTATTGCCCAAACCGTTTTCCTTGAAAAATGACATGTTTCCATGAGGGGACTAGTTGGAGGAATGATATCATTAAAAGGGAGGGCTGGTGCTCATTTTTATGATCTTCCTCTTTGTCACAATACCTAGGTTATCAAGATACAAATCATGTCTTAAGGCCAAAATTTCGGCAACAAGTTTGTCATTCCTTGATTAGACTAGTGGTCATGAAAAAAGGTCAATATTAGCATAAGTTAAAGCTCTTGAAGCTCCGCTGCATGTAAATGTCTCTATAGTTATCCTCCACAATTGACCAAATCCTCCACAAGTGACCAAGTTTGTGAGAGATTTTAGTTAATTGTTTATACACCACTATCAAATATATGAGTACCACCTTCTACAATCCCCACAATCTTGCTAGTCTGTTAGTGATGGTAGAAGTAGTCGCCACATATTTTTATCTCCATCCACTCAAACCAAATGTTGCTTCGAAGACATGTATGACAAACAGTTTTTCATTGTTACTTGGTTAAAAACACTAATTTCTACCATATTCTTTAAAGAAGGTTCATGGCATCATGTTGGATATGAGCATAGTTCACCAATTTGAGATTTCCATTGTCATCAAAGTATCAAAATTTGTGAACTCTTTTATCTATCTCTACCAATCTAAATGTTGGCCAACTAAATAGAAGTGAACCTAAATGGAGTTTAGATGTTTACCAGATCTTCAATGGCCATACTTTTTGCCTCTTAACACAACAAGATGATCAAACAATGGTAGGTCTAGTGAACATCCTTGCACAATCGAATAAAAAAAAATAGAGAAAGACATGATTGAGTCAAATAAATTGTGAAAGGAGAAAACTACCAAATAAACAATGAGAAAAAAAAAACTTATTGTACGTGCATTGTTTACCTTGCTGGCTTATGGAAAAACAGAAAACAAAAACACTTATTAGACAATTAAGTTGCTTCAACAGGTCAGGCCAATGGTTGATGTCAATATTCATAGCTGCTCATGAGGAGTTTGGTGTCAATGTCAAAGGCAATAAATTGTTAATCTTCAGAAGCAACAATCTAAAAGATGGTTGAGATTCCACATGTAGACACAAGAAAGTTTTGGTGTGTACGCCTTTGTCGTCAGCCACCATTGTTGCCAAAAAATGTAGATTCTGAAGGGAGGATAACATACTTTCCATTTTCACTTTCACTCTTCTATGTGCTTCACTCGATGGGAGATGAAATGGTGTAGTGTGTGTGTGTGTATATATATATATATATTTTCAGGTGCAATCGAGAATCTCCCTCCTTTTTTATTATGAGAAAGGAGTGGTTGTTGGATTTGAAGCAGCAAAAGACTCTGTAGCCTCTGATCATCGTCTCAACAAGTCACCAGCGAAGGCTTCAGGTCTACGCACTTATTGCAGGAAACAACAACAACATTTGAAAGAGAAGGAGAAGAAGAAGAAGAAGAAAGAGAAACATAAGCAGGAGAATTAGCTGGGTTTGCTTCTGTGATGCACTGACCAGGGCAATCCTACGATCAACCATAAATCGTGAGTGTTGGGCATATCTAAGCCGCCTCATAGGTTTCCCCGAAGCCCAGCGAGCGGCTAGGGCTAGTGAGAGATTTATGGAGAAAATAAGGTAAAATTATTTTCTTTTTTATGAAAATATTCAGTTTAACAAGATTTATCTCGTAACTGAGAGTGGCCCCCCCCCCCATAATTACGAGATAAAGGGATAGGGCTCATAGCCACTATCAAATATCTCTAACTTGGCCATGAGATCGCCAGTTTGCTTCTACTATTTAATGGTTTAATCTTTAGTTACGTGGTTTTTTGTAAATAGTTTATCCATCATAACTTAAATTTGTTCTAGGTTTGTAACAAGGTTTTCCTTTCAATGGCTTTTCTTCTCAACATTTCAAATATATCTTAACCCCATATGGGTTATATGTTTGGTAAAGTAGGCTTGTAATCAACTGACATTTCATTTTTTCTCAATCATTTCTTGAACATAATGATATTTTGCCATTATATGTTTATTCTTTGAGCTAACAACTCTATTTTTCATAAGAGATATCACTGCCTGATTATCACAATACAGTTGAACTGGTTCATGTTCAAGACCTAACTTCAAGTCTTTCAGGAACTGATTTATCTAGACAACAAAGGTAGTTGCAACATTATATACTACATACTCTACTTCTTGTGTGTGTTGAGCAACACATCTTTGTTTTTTACAGGACATCGCTTCACCTTCAAAGAGAAACACATATCCAAATGTGAACTTGCTATTGTCACGATGAACAAAGTTTGCATCATAATAGCCAAATAAAGTTAACTCATCAGCTTCATAGGAGAATTTCAGCATTTTCATTCTTTTAATATACCAAATAAATTTTTAATTACTTGTCAGTGAGGCCAACCATGATTACTTTGGTAGCGACTCACATGACCAATAGAAAAGCTTATTTCAGATCTTGTACACAATATTAGATGCATTAAACTGACAACGTCTTGTCCATATGAGACATTTAGTTTCTGTTGTTCTTCACTAGGACGATCGCTTCCACATATTTTTGCTCTTTTGGCTGTGGGCGTCTCAATAGGTATGCAATCTTGCATTTGAAACTTCTGTAAAATATTATCAATATATCATTCTTGGCTCAGTCCTAAAATCCTTGTATATCGAGTGATCTTTATTCATAGGATATAAAATGTTTCACTCCTGTCTTTCATTTCAAAGTTTTCATTCAGCCAAGTTTTTGTTTTGAATATTATTCTGCTATCATTTCAGTTAATAAACTGTCATCGACAAAAACCGCTACTTTTTCAGATATATACACATTGGTCTAGTAGATTTGATACATATCCAATCCAAGCTTATTGACTGCCTTATGAAAGACAAAATACCACTGTCTAGGAGACTATTTCAAGCCATACAAGGGTTTTTTCAACTTGTATACTTTGACTTTATTTCTTTTGATGACATATCCTTGTAGTTGTATCATATATATATCTCACCATTTAAAAAAGAAGTCTTTACCTTCATCTGATAAATATCCAAATCATAGAAGGCTGCGATAGCGAAAATTATTCCGATCAATGCAAATTTTACTAGTGAATAGGTTTCTAAATAATCAATTCATTTATTTTGGGAAAAACTTTTCGTGACCAGTCTTGCTTTAATTTCTTGATTGATCGATCAATTTTATACTTTTTCTTTAGCGCCCATTTACAACCAATGAGTTTTTTTTATCTTAAAGAAGATCTACTAATTCTCAGACTTTATTCTTTTCTATGGATTCGAATTCATCATCTATAACATTTACCCAATCTGATGAGAATTTATTGCTTCATCGTATGTCAGATTGGCTAACATTTCATCAATATCTGTTAAATAGTACAACTCCTCTGTTAGATATACATAATAATTATTCAAATATGACTGAGGAACTCTAGGTCTTTTACAACATGACAAAGTCTAAGAAGATGAGACACTTGAGTCAATTGGGTTCATTACCAAATTGTTCTCGAGTCGGTTCATTGTCATATTGTTCCTCAGTCAGTATATGCTTAGTTTGTTCATTACCAAATCGTTCTTCAATTGGTTCATTGTCAGCCTGTTCCTCTAAATAAATCAGATCATTGAGTTGATCGATTTGATCTTTCACTGGATCTTTGTCCTCATTATTGAGTACTTTTAGGAACTTTACATCCCTACTTTCGATAAATCTCATAGACGAGTGATATATTATGTATCTTTTTTATCATTTTGGATATTCAATAAGCATGCATCTTGCATATCCATTATCTAGTTTATCCATTTTTTAATCTAGAATTTTCATATGGGCTATAGATCCTCATCTCTTGAAATGTCTCAGATCTGGTTTCACACCAGTCTATCTCTCATAAGGAGTGATTGGGATTGCTTTGCAAGGTACTTGATTTATAGTATATATAGTTGTTAATGCAATATCACTCCAAAATACGTTGGGTAATTGTGCACCTGTCAACATGGATCTTACCTTGTTCAAGAGGATTCTGTTAACTACGATGGGCTATATTGTATTTATCAAATTTGGGATGCATTCATTTACTTGGTGTAAATGTGCTATAGGTGTTGTTTTATTTTCCTTAATTTTTGAGATGTATTAATTTATATACAACGTGATTTTATTGTTGCATGATGTTGTTCTATGTGTGTGTGTGTGTGTGTGTTACATATTCCCAAGGTGAAGTGATATAAAATGCAACTGAAAAGTTCAATGATGTGACTCTATACATTATTGAAAGTCTTGAAGGAATGTGAGCCCCATCTCTGATGCAAATTTTGTGTCATTGATAACGAATTTCAGTGACGCAACGAAAGTGTTAGTGAAATTGTGCATATTCACTGACACGTCTATCGTGTTATTGCATGATAATTGCCAATATATAATCTAACTATAACATTGTGTGACGCTCTTTTAAATTATTTGTAATGTGCTTTTTCAACACTAAATGTCATTTTATTGGCATCTATGCTTTTTTGCCATTAAATTATCAAAGGCATCAGTTTCATGGTGATTTATTTTGTGCCATAAGTCATGTCAATGACATTTTTTTTACCCTAAATTGGGTCATCTTTACTGTCGTTTTTCCGTCCACACATTTTATTTCTTATATATATAGCAATTGGCACCCCTTCCTTTTAATTGGGTCTCCACTTTTGCTTCAATGGAGTTGAAAAATGTCACAATCATATTAGAAAATGGCCCACACATGGAGCCTGCCATGGGATACCATCAATTTTCACCACAAAATAGCTGGTATGCCTAAGATGTCCTGGATTTCCATTTCTAGTTTACCTTGTCATAGCTGACTATGATCGCACCTTCCAAATAGTCCGTCCTCATTTGCATGAAAAACAAATGTGGTTTCTTTTTCAGATGAAAGCCTGCAAAAAAAAAGGCATCTATAGGGTAAGAAAAGGTTACATGGGTTGGTCTCTAGTTACCACGTTTGGGCTTCATTTATTAGTTTCATGATCCCAGTGTTGTTGGCCAGAGGATTGTAGCTCCGGTTTCTTTCTCTCTGCTTTTGGAATTTAGAATTGTTTCATGATTTGGGTGATTTTCAATATTAGAGTAGCATCTGCAGTACAGATGAATAGCACCTAAGAGAATCGAATTGATAACTGATCTTTCTCCAGCCCACCAAGCCGACCGAGCCGACCGAAGTGCGAGATCCATAAGGAGGCCCCTATTATATTTGAAAACAACACCATGCAACAAGAACCACTGAAGCCGTCGAGATTGGATTCAATGAACATGCTTTATTTGAAGGTCATAACCCTATAATAAAGCTGCCTTACATGTCCTTTTCAGTGCCGTCCTTTTCATTGCCTGGGAACCTCTCTATTCTTGGCACATAATTGTTTTAGACCAACTTACCGAAATAATGGACGCAGGCAGATCGTGATGTCAACCGATGTTGTTCCCTGAATCAGCAAAGTTAGGTTCATCTCATAATGCACCTTACCAGTACATAACAATGACGATAATGATGATAAGACATTGTTCCATAATAGTCCTCATATCATTGGCTATTTTCTAAATGCTTCTTTTTTTTGTGTCCACTTTTTCAAGTTCATCCCTTTCCCTTTGAACATTTGGGCACCTTTATCCTTCGGTCTACTGCCGTTCACATAACCTAACATTAAATGGTTAGTCAGCAAAAGGATTGACCACCTTGCCCTTAAAAGTGAAAAATACTATCCGTTCCAGTATATAAATATATAGCAATTCTGTTCAGTATTTCAAACAGTTACTAGTTTTAAGAAGCTAATGACATAGCTGTAACTTTCATGTCCATAAACTTAGAGGGCGTTCGATTACTTCAGATTTGAATTCCATGATTTGATGTGAATATGATGTGTCATGCTTTTGCTGATACAGCAAAAGATCGATCTACAGTAAAATCCATGATTTGACAAGCTAAGGAACTTAAATCATACCTAACTTGGCATCCTTATTTTACCTTCTTGTATATATATAAAAAAAAAGCCTGATTAAGATCAGAAAGGGAGAGTTGAATCTTAAATCTATGGTTCTCGACGACAATGAAACGCCCCCTAAACAATATAAACAAAATCGTCACTTTTTCATATCTACATTTTGGAAGAGTTTATAACCTAAAAAGTGTGGGCCATTAATTTGAAATTCCTCATATAGTCTTATATATAAATTAGAAAAACGTGGTTATGCTCTGCAACATTATAAAGATCACATTGATGAAGTTTCTAAAAAAATGTATATATTACATTTTCATGCTAAAGAAATTTAAACGGTTGATGCAAGCTGATTTGTATTACATTTTTGTGCTGAAGAAATTTAAACGGCTGATGCAAGCTGATCCGGCACACCCTGCAACCGATTACATTGGTCCAATTTTCATAATATTATGCACTGACCTGTCAAGGGAGTCCAGGTTCCACCTCCAAGTACCTGCACCTGCAGGACTTACCATCTCTCACAAGGAGGGCAACAAGTATATATTAAAAGGAGTCGATGGTATTTTTGAAATTCTTTTATAAAGTAGTAAACAGTTAGACATTTTAACTTTTTCAGAATCATGTCTTACCATTTTAACAAGTTTTTTTTTTTAAATTTTAAAGAGGTATTTTGGTCATTGCATACCCCACCCCTGTGCACACAACTAGGTTCGATCTTATGCATCACAAATTTGGTGAGGCTGTATTTTGAACACGCCATATGAGATGGATACCAAGTGAGCAAAACAATATTGCGTAGGATCATACTTGAAGGCGACAGTGTTTATGTGGATATGTTGAGCATCTGCCGTCCATTTACATGTGAAAGTACTTAAGAATAAACAATTGAGCAGATACTAATTTCCAAGTGAAAATATTAATTTTATATGATATGGATGAGAGAGCGCGACAGTGATTGAAGGTGGTTGTTGTGTGAAATGACCATAATGCCCTTGGTATAACAAAGAAAAAACCTACTTGTAGGTTGTAGCTACCAAAAGATGGAAAGTATTGAAAACAATAATTTTTTTTAAATGTCCATTTCTTTTCCAAAAATGACAAAAATGCCCCAAAATGCTTTTGGTGCACATAAGTTGCTGGTGCATGCAGCACGACATTTTTGTCGGACAAACCATGACACAAGTCAAAATCTTAATTTTTTTTGGGAAGATCGTTTTTCAATTGTTTATTCAAAATTTTATGGTTGTTATCTCTCTAGATCATAAAAGGTGGGAGGAACGAAGTTAGAATTTTTGTTTTAAAGACCCAACTATATTTTCAAAATTTTAATAGGGGCCAAAATAAGAATTTTTAAATTTTATATATATATTAAACTAATTTTTTTTTAACGTACATATGAATTTTAAAGTTTAGGTTTCAAACTCATGACGCTGGATAAATGGAGGGACTTTCGGGTCAGAGGCGAAGCCAAGGTAGGGCATGCGTGGGCTCTGGCCCTACCTCAAAAATTAAAAAAAAAGTTACATGTAAATTTAAAAATTTTCATTTGTTTTATATAAAACTTTTGAAAAAAATGATATTTCGCTAGTCAAAATTTATAAACTTTAATTCGGTCCTCTTCATGAAAAATTTCTAACTCTGTCCCTGATTCGAGTCTTATTCGCTTCATTGCATATGTGGACCGTGTATAAATCATTTCTGGCTCATTCACATTGATTAAAACGACGTGCAACCATACCATAAACCTGCTAAGCGCTATAGAAGTAAAATTGAGGATTTAGGAATTCATTAATTCATGGCTTCTATAAAACATGCAAACATGGACATTCAAGAGTTGTTTGATAATAGGAACAAAATACAATCTTCCATCAATCAATGATTGGGGCAGATTCATTCCATGGTAGAAAGCAGTGTTTCATGAATCTATCTCAATCTTTCAAACAGATTCACGCAACAAAGTATTAATTAGTGTTTCCATTTTCAAATGCCTTATAAACGTTACATGAAGCAAAAGCCCCTAATTGGCTTCAACCAAAATATGTATGCTCAGGTAGGCACCCTCCTCGGCGTGCAACTACTCCCTTTCCCTCACGCCAAATATTTTGAGTACATGAAAGAGACATTTTCCTTTCAAATTAAGAGGAAAAAAATATGGGAAGGAATTAAAGGGAAATGGGCACACTGTAAACCAGTTATAATGCTGAGATTTATTGAGCACAACAATACCCACTCAAGGTCAAGGGTGAAGAAGGCTTCCATTCATAAAGTTTACACATTAATACCAAGCCACCATGGATAAAAACCAATAATGTAGCGGCAGAGAGAGAGAGAGAGAGAGAGAGAGAGAGAGAGAGAGAGAGAGAGAGAGGGTCCTCTTTCTCTTCACTGGCAAGCATCGGCCGGCCTGACTATCCCACTCAAAGAAAAGTGGAAGTTCAACCCCTTCTCACTTTCATTATACTGACTCTGGCAGTCTGATGGGTCCTGATTCTTGGTCCTGGTCCTCTTCACCAATAATATGGCTTCCAAAAGACATGTAATTGTACCACTTTGCACACAACAAGTAGACCACAAAATCAACAACACTGAGACCTGCCAGAAGGAAGTAGAACCTATCCATGTGCCCATGGTTCAAGTTCCCTGGTATCCACCCAGGGCTGTTCTTCATTGTGGTGATCCACATGACTATGCTCACTAGCCAACTACTAACATAGTTTCCAAAGGAGATGGAAGCCATACACAGGGCACTCCCAAAGCTCTTCAGCGCATCCGGCGCCTGCCCATTGAAGAACTCCAACTGGCCAACGTACATAAACACCTCTGATGCCCCAATCAGACTGTACTGTGGGATCTGCCACATTATGCTCAGTGACGAGCCCTCTGCTGAAGCTGAGTCTACCTTACTTAACCTTGCCAATTCTACCACTCCGGCAGCCACCATTGCCAGCATCCCTATAACCAGCCCTGTGCCCATGCGCTGCAGCTCCGTCAGCCCCCTGGGGTTGCCGGTGAACCTCGCCGCCAGTGGTGTGAGCGCCTTTCGGTATACGAATATGAACACCAACACGCTTAAAATGTCGAAAGCCGACATGCTCGCTGCAGGGATGTGGAAACCGGCGATCTTGGTGTTCATGGCCGCGCCTTGTTCCACGAACAGGGAGGCCATTTGAGTGAAGACGACGGAGTAGAGGATGGTGCAGAGCCAGATAGGAAGCATCTTAATCACACACTTGACTTCCTCTACTTGGGTTACGGTGCAGAGCCTCCATGGATCTGTATTTCCGGTCTCTTGCATGAGGTCCGAGGGAGTCACTGTGGCAGCCTTATCCAAGAAACTATTAGAGAACAAGAGAATTAGCATGTTTAGTGGGCATTTAGAAATTCCAATTCTAATTGAATTCAAGCTAGGAAAACATATGTATCCATGTATATCCATGTCAATTAGGCAATCATTTGGATCTGATTAGACTGGATATGATCAAGTTCTATGAATGCTTTAGTTTGCCACATCAAGTTTTAGTACGACGGACTTCAACGCTTCCACATTTCTTAAAAACTTGTTTATGGTGGTAGCTAGTTTAAATTTTCTTGGTAAAACTCGGTCACGTTTTATCAGATCATGATCCCGGTCTGTTTGTTAGTCTCTCAAAATTAAACAACTCTATTTTGAAATATACGCTGCAATTGTACATAACCATGCAAGCTCACCGGAAGTCATCACTGTGCAAAATCTTCCTGCTTCCAGAAATGGCAGACTCGTTCCCTGCCAACTCATACAGTTTCTCTCCACTCGTTGGCACGTCAACATGCCATTTCCTTGCCGCGGCGGTGAACACTTGAAGGATACGCGGCAGAGGATTGCCGGACGGCTTGAAATGCCGGTACCTGAACGTGCCGGCAAGGAAGAGAAGCAAGGCCAAGGTCGCGGACCCGGTCGATGTCCAGAACCCGAGGCTCCAGCTTCCAGAGTTCTCGAAGTAGGCCAATATGGTATTGGAGAAGAGAGAGCCTAAATTGAGTGCGAAGTAAAAGTAACTAAAGAATGATAACTTAGAGTGTGATTCCTTGGGGTCTTCTTCATCGAACTGGTCAGCTCCAAATGTTGCTATGGTTGGCTGGTACCCTCCATTCCCTAGGGCGATGAGATAGATGGAGAGATAAAACAACCCATTTTCCCAAGATGTGTGAGGCCGGCACATGAGAGCTTCGCTGCCACAACCAGACGGCCTGATCAAGAACAAGGACGAACACAGTGACAAGAGCAGGAGGCCCTGTCCATCAATTAAGCACACCAACATGGAAAAGTTAGTATACGAACAGAACACAATAACAAAGAAAATGTCACATCTAATTGCTTCGATTGATGAGAAGTTCAACAACTCCAACCTAGCTTAATTTTCCTATTTATAGACAACAATTGGCGTCCTGATGACTGGGTTCCTCAGTTGGCCTTCCTTTTCATAATTACATGGGTAGAACATAAATAAAACAAGTGCCCTAGAGCATCAGGAGTTCTTTACGATCTGTTTGACAAATGGAACCGTTTGTAATTGTTTCAAGAATCTACCCAGATTATCAAAACAGATTCATGTAATACTTTAACAAAGATTTCATGATTTTACCCAACTTTTTTGGGCATATTCATGAAATACTTGTAAACTATTTTCATTGTCAAACAGCTCCTTAGCAGCCTTGTAGCCAATTGATGTCATAATTGGCATGGTTTATGGGAGTATGAAGTAGTACCAAAAATGTCATATTTCTTTTTATATTATGCCTATTTCAAGGAGTCATAGTGCACTAGGCATCAAGGCGGTCTAACTTTTAACTAGGGTGGCCGCTATCACACCTCAATGAATTGTTATTTTGAATCATAATAGAGTTTGATAGCAAGTTCTGTAAACCTTGAGGATGACGGGCACGCACAAGAAGGACCATAAACCTTTGTTAGGAGGGGAGTGGGAAAACCCACTCATCCTTATTGAGAAGATAAAAAAAGTGCAGCTAGTACCTTTTTATGCATATTGCATATGGTTTCCACATTTTTTTATATTCCATATTCCTTTCAATATTTACTCAAAGAAAAAAGAAGAGAAAACTCCAAATTAATGGGCGTGCGTACGTGTCAGGATTTTGCACAGATCGATCTTCTCGTTTATGATCAGATTGTAACATTCCTTGATCTGGGTACTGCATTTTCTGCTCCCTGGTATATTTTTCAAGCTTAATCGGCAGACGATACGCTAGTTTCGACTTTGATCTCTAGCCGAAAAGTTGAAAGGATTGATTAAAAAAGGAAAAAGAATAAGCGAGAGGGAAGCCATATAAAATGGGAGAAGACGGACGTACCACAACGAAGATGGCTTGGAAGATTGCACAGGTTTTGTATCTCCCCCAGTAGGAGTCGCTGAGGAAAGCACCGACGAGGGAGAATATGTAGACCGTCCCCGTCCATTTGCTCACGCTGTTGGCAGCCGCTGCGTTGCCCTGCTGCATCACCCTTGTCAGGAACAGCACCAGATTCACACCGACCCCGAAGAAGGCAAGCATCACAAGTCCTTGGTTCACTACCCTCCAACCGAAAAAATAAATTCAAGATAGAACAAGTAATCCGGCGTTTAGTTACCAAATCAAACTAAAACCCCAAGATTTTTCTTTTCTTTTTGTTTTGTTTATCAATCAGAAGCCTACGAAACGTGTTGTGATCTAGAAAGCAACAGGCGATAGAGGTGGTTAACAAGGCAGAGGCGCTTTTGGAAGACACTTACGAAGTAACAGGATTCCGGACGCCCATCCTCCGGTGAGTTCCCTTATGGCCGTCCGTCCGCGCAGATCAACAGATCCATCCTTGGTGACATGACCATCGCTCTTGAGCGCCATCTTGCCTGCATTCTCTGCCACTTCAGTTCCAGTCCGATCCACTTCAAAGTCGCTGGAGCTCACAACCTGTGCAGCATGACGCCAAGAACAAGCAGATATCGGCACGCTATGGAGGACGATACAGAAAGAAAGATAACCAACTAGTTTTAGGCGAGAGTCTAGAGATGTGCTCTACGATGAAATCTCAAAAAAGATCGTTTGGAAATTGCTAGCTGTTTTTTTTTTCCTTTTTCCTTTTTTCTAGAGTAGTGGTACCTTCGAACTCTCCAGTGACTTCATTGGATCGCCAATTCCTCGCCTGGAAAGAGAAGATCAGATGAAATAATCGGCTGGCTTCTTGTTCGGTCCTGCAAATTGGTTTTTAAGATTTTAATGCAAGATAAACAGTACTTCTTAAAAGTCCTCTGTATTATGTTCATTGATCTTCTAACACGAACAAGAAAGTAACCAACTTTCTTTAAAGTTTAGAGAGCTAACTAACTTCTCACTTCTCAGTAAATAGGGATCTAGCTTCTGCTACTGCTGATTAGTGCTCGTTAACATGAACCACGTTCAAGCCTTCAATGTTTCAGCTTGGGGTTCATATTGTATGTTTACATGCAAAATTTTTTGCTCTTTGCATATGGACCGTACTTCTAATGGAGGATACCACATCAACCATCGACCGCGTTTCGGCTGATAAGCTGATCTGATAAGCGCCAATGGCGAGTACAGATGGTCAAGAACCAGACACAGTCGGAGTGAGCACAGACAACCAGCCACTAAGCTCTGGTTGGTGGCTCGCGCATGAGTACTGCGTAGGGGCCCAGGCCTGCCTTGTGTTTGCTCGAATTAATCGGCGGCCATGAGGGCGATTACTCGGCTGCGAGCGCAGTTGAGATAATGGAGCAGGGAGGGAATCCCGGAAAAGGAGAGCGACTGAGTCGGGCTTCCATGCACCATATAGGAAGGAACCACGTCTCCCTTCTCTCCGAGAACACCTCTCCCTTAACTTCTCGCAGTGCAAAAGACGCATAAGATGGAGAGAGAGAGAGAGCGCTTACGATGGGAAAGAGGCTAAAGGCTGAGGAAGAAGGCAGTAATTTTCTTCCTTGTGGTGGTGTCCTAGAAGGGGAGGGAGTTGGAGTAAAAGGGGTGGCAGCAATGGTTGAATATATATAGGGCAAAAGAGAAGAGGTGTCACTTTCACCTTTTCTTGCAAGGGAGAGAGTGAACCAGGGAATGGCGCCGGGCGAATGGGGAAATTATGAAGGAAAAAGGAGAGGAGAGAGTCTGTGGCACATACAACTCAGTCACACTCTGTGATTATAGCGTCTGCAATGAAGCCCCAGGGCAGAGGTAACCTCAGGAATCAATCCATTAGCTGCTTCTGTCATCTTTGTATTACATGGGATGCAGGAATAGCAGAGGGTGAACAGTGCGCCTTTCTTTCTTTGTCGGCCTCTCCTTCGTTCCTGGTTTTAGCAACTTACCTTCCTCTGATATTTTCAATTTGGCGTTTGGAACTTAATTTGGACAAGTAATTTGGTTGGTAGGTCTTGGGAGGGCCGCACTGATTTTCTTCTGTTTTTTTGCTGCAACGAAATAGATTTTCATTTAGGGAAGCTGTTAATTGTTATATATATATATAAGAGAGAGAGAGCATGCTACATCTGTGGCTGGATGGTTTTTTAAATTAAGTGTTGTTGAAGGCTGTATTAAGGAAAATTAGTTGCCTTGCTACAGTTTTTGAGCAGCAAAATGTACTATTTGCAACTATATTTTACGATTAAAAATAAATAAAACACAAGCATTATAGATGTAGCAAATTGATTTCCAATCTATATATATAATTCTTGAATGGTGACTCTAAAATTAGTTGACGCCAGGGCACACTAAACATATACCTCTGAACCATTCGATGGACGATTGACAAAAAAACAAGGAAAATAAAGTGTGAACCGCTGCTATATTATTGAAACACTCATTACCTTTTTTCTCGTTATTTTTCTTTTAATTCTCCATTAGATAAATCAAACAGACTAGGTTTAGCATTCATTAGTTTTAGAGTCTCATATATATATATATATATACCCTTTTCCTTTTTTTTGAATTAGGTTGATACCACTTATCACATTGAGGGCATCAAACTGTTATCAAATATATAGTGAATGTAGTATTCATTGTTTATACCAAACAGCTGTCTTTTTTTTTTTTTGGGTTAATCTTTTGCGACTGCAAGCTGGCAGGCCACTAATTGGAAAGGCTTACATATGCCCCTGCCTGTCAAGCAGGACTGTTATTTCCTTTGTAATAAAAGGATTCGTTCCTTCTTTTTGAGAGAGTGAGAAGCACTTTACCATCGCAGTGTCCAAGCCACAGTTGGACCCAGCACCCCCTCGAGTACAGTAACAGACAAACATCAACGAGAAAAGGTGAGTCCAAAATTGGCTAAAAAAATGGATAGGCGTACATAAAAGACCCAAGATAAAATGATTAACTTGCTATAATGCAAAGTATATGACAATAAAATTAGTTTTAAAAAAACAACCTAATATTTCAAGAGCTGTAGGGCCTCAGCTAAGAATATATGAAGAATTACTCAGGAAATGAAATGAAAGTTAATTAAAAAAAGAATCATTTAATGAAAGGAAAAAAAAATTAGGTAAAATGAAAGAAAAGGACCCGACTCTCTTAAATGTTAGGAACGATGCCCCTTGGAACTTTTGCAATTTAAGAAGAAGAGCAGAAAACAAACACGCAAGAACACAAACATTTATCTCATGAAAGACTAAAATCTTCCAAAATCTGCATTGAATCTCCACTATTTTCCAAGTAAAAAAAACTGGAAAAAAATTGAAGTGACCATGACCCTAATGAGTAGCTGAGTTTTTTTCATGAGAAGGATTGAATTATAGTTTTGAAAATTTCACAAAGATTGAAGTATCGTTTTTCAAAATTTCTATATAAAATAAATAATTTTTTTAAAAAATTATATGTAAATTTTAAAAAAATAGAGAGGGAGGGGAGCAGTGGCCCTACCGGCCCCCTTGGCTCCGCCCCTGACCCTAATAAAGCAGGACTTAAACGATTGTATCCTATCAAATTACGGTCAGATTTGGCTCTCCAACATTAATTCAAATGGGAATAGAATTAATGTTTTCTCACAGAATAGGCGGACAATCCACAACTTTGTCTCCTTCAATAAGCAACCACAATAACATTGTGCCTCTTTCTCTAATCATGCACATAAGGACCTTCATATATGTGACTACCTTATCTACTGGTAGACCACAAATCATTAGTTTTGGAGGTTAAATTATTGTTCATCCCCAAGACCTCCTAAATTCTGTTTCACGTTGAAGGACCAACCTACCAGTTGGTTTTAATTTAATATTTTGTCAAAGAATGCTTAACTTCTACTTAATAAATATCCTATGTTTAAAGACCTTAGCTCAAACAATGAAATATAAAATGTTCAAACTTGAAATGTGCCTTCCTTTGGGGCCAACCTGGTTGGTGTTTATCAATTCACCAGCAGAATGGAATGCCTAGGGTTTGCCGGAATCTTGCTAGAAGTTCCCCTCAATTTTGTGCCGGGAAACTTGAGCTCGTTGGCGGTAGAGTCATCTCCCAAGAAATCAAATACAAGTTGAAAGTCTGGTTCTGCCCAGATTGTGGCTCCACCACTCATTCGTCTTCCTCCTGCAACCTGGGTTGGAACGGTCAAGGAACCCAAGATGGCAGGAAAGATGAAGATGAATTGTCTCAAGTCAAGGCCACGGCAAGGAAAACCAGGCGGCTACAGTTATCCGCAGCTGCCCATCCCTTCTCCAACCGATTTCAATCCCTTTTAATGAGGTCCACGAGGAGGTTTCTGGGGGACTCTAGCAGCAGGGGATTGAAGACAGAAGCCCCCTCCACCACTCACCTTCTATTGGGAAGCTAGAGGCCTCGGAGGAGACTTCGGTGAAGTCTCGCACAGGGCCAGTAGACAACCCCAACCCAAAGTTCCGCAACAATAGTGACATGCCCCTGAATGGCTGCCCCATTGCGTCAAAGCAATCTTTCAGTCGCAGCCTGAGGGAGAAAGTGATGGTGGTCCATGTTCATAATCATGGAGTAGGAAAAGAACAGAGTAACAAGAGTTTAAAGATACAAAGAAGCACACAATCACGTGGTTCGGCATTACTGCCTACATCCAAGAGGAAAGGAGACGAGCTTCATTATGCGATCGTTGCTGTGTTACATGCCCTTGCTTTGTTACATTCTCGTTTTAAAGACAATGGATAAGGATGAAGGATAACGATAACAATAACAATTACTGAGCCAACTCGAATAACTCGAGATGGCAACCTAACCCACTAATCTCGGTAACCATATCTGTTGCCTATATTGTTTCAACCAACAGATTTTACCGAGTCATGTTCAGCCTTCCATAATAAGTGAACAGTCCACACCCCTCCCCCCAACAAGAGGGGAAGGAGGAGACCAGTGGTTCTTTCAACCGCGTCTTTTCATAGCTTGATTAATGAATAGGACATGAAAAATAGGGGGTTTGAAGAGTAAGGACGTCAACTCTCACAAGAAGAGAGTGGGGGCTCTTGACGAAGGCGAGATACTGAAGGAAATCCTTGGCCCAAGCGAAAAGGAGGACATGGACATTTGCAGGGAATCCCTGCAGGGTACTGTCCCTGACCCACTCTTTGCAGATTTGGTTGATGACCCAGGCAAGATGGAAGGGTGTCTGCTCGCAGCACCAGAGTCCATGTCGATAGATGGGCCAAACAAGGAGAACATTCCTGTGAAGGACATGCCTTGGTCAGGTACTGCTAATGGTTCTGCCCCCTTCCTTTATTTTTGTTCTATGCTATTCTTAGCTGGAATGTGTGTGGTCTGGTGAGCAAAGCCTCACAGCATGATCTGTGCCTAGTTTTCTAAGACTTAAGGCCAAATGTGGTAGTTCTAGTTGATACCAAACTGAACACTGACATCCTCCGTAAATTTTTCCAGCAATTTCCTGAATTCTGCATGATTGCTAACCTAGTTGTGGAAGTATTGTGTGTTCTCATATTCGTATCTTGTGGAATGCCCTGGAGGTTAGCCTTGTAGAGTTTGACATACATCTTCACTGCGTAGACTGTAAATTTTCTTTACTCTCTTAATGTGTGAATTTTGATGTTATTGGGACATACCTGAATCCCGACCTCCCCATAAGAAAGCACTCCTTTAAAGCTCTCAACACAACGCTCCATCAAAAGACAATTCCTTGTGTTTGCATTGGAGATTTCAATTCTATTCTTAGTGATGAAGAGAAATCCGGTAGGCCCCCCTGCTGCAGCTGCTTAGTCAGCTTTTGCCAGGTTCATCCAAGACAGTGAGATGATTGAGATAACGGACCTCAACCACAATTTTTCCTAGTCAAACAACTGCACAAGGGACTCAAATGTCATGAGTCATATCAACAGATGTTTCATCAACAAAGCATGGGCTGAGGGTTTGCAGCACTCAGTTAGCCAATCCATTCTACCCAGAGCAACCTTAGATCATTGCTTCCTTCACTTCCAAGCCAACGAAAGATCAATTGAGTGGTTGGGCGACTATATCTTTCGATTCTATTAATGTTGGCTCCATGACGTTCAATGTCTAGAGCTCATCTAGAATGTTTGGACCCACAAGCGTCATGGCTGGCCTGTGATTCAGGTCATGGAGAAGTTAGCTGCAGTGAAGCGCACCTTAATGGCCAGAATGAAGTATCGGATCAGTCACCTTTTCCAACAGACTAGCAATGTGTGCCAAAACTCCTCAATGCCCATTTCAACGGCATCATAGGCCACGAGGAGTTAAATTGGCTACTTCTCTTGGAGGAAGACTATTGGAACAAAAAATCGCTCATCAAATGGCTATAGCTGGCGATGCAAATATCAAATTCTTCCACAAGCTCATTAACAACAAGAAATGCTAGAATAAAATCACTGCCATAGAGGTTGACAGATGGTGTTGTGGTGAAGGCTCCCAGATTTTTGGAGTTCTGCACCTCATACTTCGAAGGTCTGTTTAGCAGAGATATCGGCTCAGGTCAGCTTCCCGGAGACATTGCAAACAGACCCTTAGTCACTTCAGCGGATAATCAAGCTTTTCTGAGCCCTATCATGGAAGAAGAGGTTTAGTAGAAAGTGTGTGTGTGTGTGACCCTGACTCGTCTCCAGGGTTCGATAACTTCCTCAATAAATTCTACCAGTCATCCTAGGGATTTGTGCATCCCGTGATCTCCAATTCCATTAGGAGCTCTTTTGAATCTGGCAGACTACTGTATATAATCAATTGGACTCATGTGGTTCTCATCCCCAAGGCTCTTAATGAATTGCACATCTACAACTTCAGGCATATCTCCCTTTGCAACAACACTATGAAATTCTTGAGTTGAATCATGATTAGACAGATACAGTGCATCTTATGTAGGATTATCAACCTTAATCAGCATGTTTTCCTCTCGGGCAAGTGCATCCAAGAAAGCTTTCTGCTTGCCCATGAAACCCTACACTCTATGGCCTCCAAGAAAGAGAAATGAAATCCATTTGCCTCAAGGCTTATCTAAGTAAGGCCTACGACTGAGTCTACTGGACCTTCCTTCAGAATGCTCTTTAATGGCTGGGCTTTGCAAAGATTTGGATTCAGAAGATTATGATTGGAGTTACCACATTGTCTATCACGCTTGTGGTTAACATAGAGATCCCTCTCCCCCTACCTCTTTCTGGTAGTCTTGAAAATTTTCTCCAAGCGCATCCAGTATGCAGTCTTGAATAGAGGCATTAGAATCCCGAAAGTCTTGTGGAGCCCTCTAGCGGTCTCTTCTATCTTCTATGCGGATGCTCTAGTTTTGTCTTTTGAAGTTTCAGCAGGAATCTATTCTAGTTCTTAAGGATAAGCTAAGTGAGTTTGCAACTGGTGCAGGAATGAAAGTTAATCTTGATAGAAGCCGCATCGTTCCTTTTTGTGCTGACCTAGAAGATGTTCAAAGACCTCCTCCCTACTTGGTTGGCACGCTAGTGCTCCCCTTCAAATATTTGGAATTTTCGATGCTTAATGAGGCCTTCCATAAGACTCATTGCCTTCCACTTATTATAAAAGTGTAGTGGAAACTGACTCTTCGGAAGCACCCCTCCTCTTCTTTGTGGTTCAGCTCTACCTGGTTAAATTTGTGTTGTTTTCTATCCCACAGTATTGGTCGATGGTTTGAAGATCCTGCCTTCTACAATGAAGAAACTAGATAAACTCAGTAGGTATTTCTTATGAGGGGAAGCCAATGATTTCAAGCACCTCCACCTGATCAAATGGGACCAAACCTACCTTCCCAAGAAAGAAGGGGCTTCACATCCACAAACTTTAGGAATTCGATAATGCTTTTCTATCTTTCCTTGCCAGCAATGCCAATACATCTAATTTGTTATGGGCCCAATTGATCCAAAGCAAATACCTATCATCTCACTGCTTATGGTCGATGAAAGCCAATAAGAATGCTTCACCCTACTGGAAGGTGATTATCGCACCTTGGGCCAAAGTTCGAAATGAAGTCAACTAATGCTTTAAAAATGAAAAAAAAAAAGAATCGACTTTGGTCAAACCAGTGGTCCAGGTGCCCTATTAAACGAGTTCGCTAGAGAGGACTTCATGCTTATCTACTGATCTCGTTGTGTTCCCATTGTGGAAGCTCTTATTCTCGATCTAGCTGCAAACTTAGTACGCTTCAGGAAGCTTAGGCCCCAAAATCAGTTGCCTGTCTTTTGGATAATGACGACGACTTCCTTTAGTTGGAGAAGCTCCCGGCAAGGCAAGCCTTATGGGAGACAGTTAGGGTGGAGGGCCCCAAGGACTCATGGAGGAACTGCATTTTGGATCAGCCAAGGGTACTCCATTGCTTGCTGCACCCTCTACTTTGGATGTGAGTGCTGGATCTTAACTGATGCTAGGTTGAAGAGGCTGGGCTTCTCCATGGCTTCCGTGTGCTTACTCTACAGGGAGCACGAGGAGAGCCTCTTCCACATATTTTTTAACTGTCCTAAATCCAAAAGAATTTAGAAAATTATGACCAAGCAATTTGGGAAACAAGGCATACCTTAGTACACTCTTATAGAAAGCCTAAAATCGTGGATTAATGTATAGTGCACTAAAAAGGCTCTTTTGAGGTGCTGGCATTTTTGCTTTCACCTGGTGGTTTGGTGGATTTGGAGACATAGAAATGAACTCAAACACCAACACCCACTACATGCACTCCATAGGGCTGAGCTGTTGGAAAGTCTGCGCTGAGCATTTTCTCAAAAAGGAATGGGATAATGACTCGAAGATCTGGTATTGAAAAGATGGCTTCACACTAGGATTCTTTGGTGTGGGTGGGTCTGAGACCCTGGCATTGGAACAATTATCTAGCTAGGTCACATTCAACGGGTTTGAATGCAGGGGGTAGCAGCTGTTGTCCATGATAGCTCCAATGGTATGCTGCTTAAATTTGTCAAATGGAGTGAAACAACTACCAATTGTTGTCCAGTGTTCCATTTCTTTCAATTCCTATCAAACGCCATCCTCAGATCAAAGCAGACAGGATGGACAATAAGACATGGGGTATAAACAACCTCAGTGTCCTGCCCTGTTCCGAATAAATCCTATGAACTTCCTGGACAGGACACTCAAGTGGAGGGCTTGCGACCTTACATCTTACTCTCCACTCTCCTGCTCCTTATCTCCCTCTCCTAGTCTCTCTATCTACTGTCTGCCCCCACCCCCCGCTTCTCTCTTTTGTCTATTCCCTTCTCGCTTCTTCTCAGTTCTGTCTGGTGCTCATTACAGTCTTCTGGTGCAATGAGCAATAATATTGCTGCCGATTCATCTCCATTCTCCAAGGTAAGTCTTATACTTCTTGTTGTGCATCTCTCTCTCTCCCTAACTCTTTCTCGTTCCCCCTTCTCTATGCACCATGGGTATAGTGCTCTATATGTGTTGCTTGCTCCTTCTCTTTGCACATTTGATATAATAGCTCTATGTGTGTTGTTTGCCCCTACGTGTTCATTTTTGTCATCAGTATTTGCTTTGCTTTCTTTTTTTTGTTATCATCCATAAGAGCTACAAAATCTTTTTCTTCATATGTACTTGAAAAAAAGATCGACCTTAGGGTGCTCCCTCTTAGGTCTCTTTCAGAGGTGGAGCTATCACTGGTTTGTAATGAAATTACTACTGTCAGGGAAATGAGCATTGCTATAGTAGGAGTCAGCATCCCTTTACATACCTGTTGGCAAATGCTAAACAGGAAGATGGTTCTTTTCTGGACATTTCATTTTGAAGGTGCATTTTTATCAAGTTCTAGTGCCTATAATAATCTGTTTTATCTGTTTGAGTGTGATGCTGATGAAAACATGTTTTTTAGACTGAACTAGCATATTTCTGTTTTTCTGAAGCATTCTTGCTGATTGGTATCCTTTTTCTGTAAGTCAACATTTCAATGTTCTGTTTGGTCTTATTGAAGCGGTGTGTTAGATACTTTGAAACAAAACCTTTTTTGTGTTTGGTGTACGGGAACATTAAAGTTTATGGTTTTTCTGGTTTCATAGTTCCCAAGTCTTAAAAAGAAATAACTAATTTACGGGTGTAAACTATTCAGGTGTGAATGTTCATCTTTTCAGATCTTACCATACTGATAGCCCCATTAGTCCATTACTTTTACTGCTGTTCATGTGTATGCACAGTTTCACATTTTTCAAATTAAAACTCTCAAGTTGTCTTTTTTATTTTTCAACTAAACAATTTCCTTTGAACTTCTAACGCATCTTCTCTAATTGTTTTTTATCACTAGAGAATAGTCTAAAGTCAGAATTCAATTCTTTCAGCAGATAATACAAGAGTTATGCTGGGAATTTTCAGTCCACAGCAACAACCTTACAGTTAGGAACTGGAAGAAGAAACCACACCATCTGGGATTTTTGCAAGGGGCTCCTCATCAGCCAGAACGAAAGCATGCATTTCTTAAGTTTGTTGAGGTTTATAGCTGGTCATCTGAGTTTGATATTGTTATTAGTATTATTATTCCGATTATTGTCCTTATTGTTATTAGTATTATTATTCATATTATTGTTTTTTAACATAAGATATGTCTGCTCCTTTGTCTTGGCAGTTTGTTGATGATGACAGCCAGGTTTATTTGGACATCAGCTACACCTTTGACATTCGAAAAGAATGGCCATCACCTTCCTAAGTTAGTTTGGTGGCCCTCAAGAGATTCTAATTATTTGTTAGCTCATGTATTATCTCTCAGTTCAATGGAGTGATTTCTGTAACTTAGTCCTGTAT